>CAUYQG010150560.1:0-16040 GCA_963574415.1 Tarsius wallacei | reverse complement strand
ACTGCCTGAGCCCATGGGTTTGAGATCAGCCTGGGCAACTTGGCGAGACCTCACCCCTACAATAAATAAAAAAATTAGCTCCAGCCACTTGGAAGGCTGAGGTGGAAGGATCACCTTAGCACAGCAGGTTGAGGCTGCAGTGGCAGTGAGCATGCCACTGCACTCCACCCTGGGCAACAGGGTGAGACTCCAACTCAAAAAAATAATAAATAAATAAATAAAGCTATCAAGTCACAAAAAGACATGAATGAACCTTAAATGCATAGTGCTAAGTGAAAGACACCAGTCTGAAATGGCTATATGTTATTTGATTCCAATTATATGACATTCTGAAAAAGGCAAAGCCTCAGAGAGATTTGCAGGGTCAGGGGAAAGAAGAATAAACAGCCAAAGCATGGGGATTTTAGGGTGGTGAAACTATTCTGTATTACACTGTGATGGTGGACACCTGGTATTATGCATTTGTCAAACCCATAGAATTTTAGAGCACAAGAGTAAACCTTGGTGAAAATCAAGAAATAAATGCAAGCTGTCACAAGAGAATCTGCATGAATCAACTTCACAGAGGAGAGTGGGAAGAAATAATCTATGGAAATGTATAGCGTCTCCAAGACTAAAAGCAAATGGCTGTGCAGAGTAGCTCACTCCTGTAATCCCAGGAGTTTGAGACCAGCCTGGGCAACATGGTGAGATCATGTCTCTACTAAAAAAAAAAAAAAGTGAGGTAGGAGGATCACTTGGGTTCAGGAGGTTGAGGCTATGGTGAACTTTGTATCACTGCACTCCAGCCTGGGTAACAGAGGAAGACCATGACGCAAAAAGAAAAAAAAAAGAGAGAGAGAGAGACACTAAAAGCAAAAAGAAGTGCATTTAAGCACTGTACTGTAGTTGATAAACTTGTTTACCCTGGGGGTACATGTTCATAACTCTGATTCTACTATACATGTGTACTGGAATTAAAGAAAGAAACAAATACATGGATGGCAAATGGTGGGAGCATCTCACCATCAGGGTTTCTCACTGTTGGGATAAGCTTTTGGCAAGAAAAACTAATGAAACCAATTCTATCCATTCTGGTACATGGACCCTCCCAAGGATGCTCTTTGCCTCATGGTACATGCGGTCCTGCTATGTGCCTTTGATGCCCAGTGGTTGGCACAGTGAACTAAAGGTGATCATCTCACCATGACGCCTGCTAACCTTGTGCTGTCTCTTCCCACGGCTACTCTGAGGAGATGCTGGTGCTAACAGGCTTTTCCCTCTCTAGAAAAGACTACTCTGTGGGACTCCCTCGGCTCCCAGTTTATAGAGTATCAATGTTCCGTCAGTATTATTTTGATATACTAATCAGTCAGCAGATAATTACTGACAATGAGAAGACCAGTGATTTAATTCTGACAATTTTCTATTATCTTCTATGCTAGAACACAGAGATCTGGGAGTTTATCTGTCACGCCATATAATAAGGTCATTTAATAATATTTTTAGTCTAAATGATAGCTAGAAATCTAAAGGAATGGGTTATGATCACATGCTGCATCTTACATTGGAAATCTGATAATGAAAATAGCAGGTCAACTGCCCTCCAGCCTGGGCGACAAAGTGAGGCTCAGACTCAAAAAAAAGCAGGCCAGGCGCAGTGGCTCACGTCCAAAACAGCAGCACTTCCGGAGGCTAAGGCGGGAGGATTGCTTGAGCTCAAGGGGTAGAGACCAGATTAGGCAACACAGTGAGACTCCATCTCCACAATAAATAAAAAAATTAGTCAGGCATGGTGGTGTGCGCCTATAGTCCCAGCTACTTGGGAGGCTGAGGTGGGAGTATTGCTTGATCTGGTCAAGGCTGTGGTGAACCATGACCATGCCACTGCACTCCAGCCTGGACACAGAGTGAGACCTCAACTCAAAAAAATAAAAATGAACAGAATACCACATGTTCTCACTCATAAGCAGACCCTGAACATTTACCATAATACTATAAGAAAGGGACTGGCAGTAGCGGGACACTGCCGGGAGGTTATTAGCAAGGGTCCTGATCTCAAACCAGGCAAAGTGGGGACCAAAGGGAGCCCCAAACTTTACCTGTACGATGTCCACATGTATACCTAAATCCTGAATTGTACCCCACATCTTTAAAACAAAATAAAATATATAAAATAAAAAACAAAAATAGCAGCTACCCATCATTGAACAAAGACTGTTTCTACCACTGGACTAAGCATTGTACATGTATTATCTCAATCTTTACCACCATCCTATGAATGAATCAGTCCATGATGATAAATTAAGTGTGGGATATAGGTTAAAAAAAAAAAAGACAACCATTTGGGAAATGCTATTAAAATAGCATTTACACAGCACTTGACAATTTTCAAAGAGCTTTACAATTTACAAAAATATCACTGACTCATCTCTCTGATCCTGTGAGGCGGGCAGTGCAGTTGTTAGTACTTTCATTACATAGGGTCAAAGATCGTGAGTGACCTGAGATGCATCACAGCAATGACCAGGACATAACAGTGACAAGCACCCACATCCTAGAATCCCCATGGCCGGGTGCAGTGGCTGACGCCTGTAATCTCAGGTCTTTGGAAGGCCAAGGAATGAAGACTGCCTGATACACTCAAGTTGGTAAACAAACTCCCTACATACCTCCCAAGCTAGAGCTTAAGTACTCACTGCAGAGATAGAAAAACAGCCAATCAATTTGCTGCCTGGTGCCAACCAATCAGATCACCATTAGGCCCCTACCTCTTGCCGACTGGTCCTTAATACTGGCCAATCAGCACAGCTAGTGCCGATCAATCGGCTCACAACTAGTGCTAGTCAATCGACTGGGTCTTAGGGCTATATAAGCACCAGGTTTTGGCCCCAAATTGGCCACCTTCTCGGGTCCCCTCCCACTGTGGGAGCTCTGCTGTCCTCCCAATAAATCTTGCTTTCTCACTTTCCCAGCGTGTGTCCCTCATTCCTTCTGGGCATGAGACGAAAACCCTGACTTGAAGAGCTGCAGAAGATCATGGGGGCTGAAGAGCCATGCATCCTGGAGACTGGCTGAACCCAGAAAGCCGTCAGCAGAAGGCGAGATTCCGAAGCTAAGACACTTCTGGGATGCAACACTCTCAGGGCTTGGCTTGCCAGCCAGTTAGAGCCAGCACTCCTGGGGCTAGGCTTGCCAGCCCATTGAGCTGACACACTCCAAGCCCAGGCTGATATGAAAAATCCCTATCACCAGTTTTCTTTAATTTTAGCAACCCTATGAAGTATTATTATTGTCCCCATTTTACAGGTGCATAAAGCACAGAGCGGTTGATTAACTTGTCTAGGGTCACAAAGCTCATGCTGGCCAAAGCAAAGCTTCAAATCCAGGCAGCGTGACCTCTGAGCCAGCGCCATGCAACTTCAGGAGCGGGGGAGTTCCTGCAGCTCCAAAGTACTCATTATTTAACAATGGAGTTCATTTCCTGCTACGTATTTCCCTAATATTCCTGAATGAAATTCATCACAATAGCCATCTCGGTGGTAGCCAGAAATAGAAATCCACTTAAAGCCCACATGAGATAATACATCTAGTTTGAGTGAGGGTTCGCAAACCACAGTCTGCCAGCCACATCCGGCCTGCCACCTGTTTCTGTAAATAAAGTTTTATTGGAACACCGCCACACATTGTCTATGATCACCTCCACAACACAACAGCAAAGCCAATATTTACCATCTCGCCAGTTACAGTAAGAATTTGCAGATCTCTGGGTGAGTTCGAGAATACAAAGCCAGGCAAACAGGGCCTTCGACTAGTGCAAACTAAGTTGCGCTCTCAAGGTAATTACAGGTTGGATGCAGTGGCTCACACCTGTAATCCCTGCGCTTTGGGAGGCCGAGGCGGGAGGACCACTTGAGCCCAAGAGTTCAAGCCCACTCTGGGCAACCTGGCGAGACCTCGTCTCTACAAAGAATAAAAAAAAAATTAGCCGGGCATGGTGGCGTATGCCTATAGTTCCAGCTAATTAGAAGACTGAGGCCCAGCAGGTCAGGGCTATGGTGGCTGTGAATGTGCCACTGCACTCCAGCCTGGGCAACAGAGTGAGACTCTGACTCTAAATAAATAAGTAATCAAATACGATGTGAAAGAAAAGGCCCATGAATAGTTTTCATGAGACTAATAACTTTGAACACATAAATAAGACATGAAGAACTTCCATTAACATCAAATAAATATCTCTCAAGATCAAGACAATGATTCTCAAGCAACATCTATTTATTTTATTTGCCCTAACAAATTTATGTTTGGTTTCCAAAGACACCGCGGAAGATTCTTAAGACATTAAGTTTGCTCAGACTGTTGACTTCAGCATTTTTGGTTTCCACAAAAGCTAGATTGAACGGGCCAAAACGGGGCCCCTACACTCTGACCCTCGGCTCCCCAAAGCTGGCCAGGAAACAGTTGGAAAGGCTCCGCTTAACAACTCCCCAATGCTCAGTCCAAGCCCTTTCTCTTTAATTGTGTTCATGAGACATTTACTCATTAGAATTTTGGCTACCACTGCGCTGTCACATACTTGTTTCCAAAACCAACAAACGGCCTCAAAATCCCACGTGTTGAACGTTTGGTCAAACGCTCCCTGGAGCTCTAGGAAGACAACGTGCCCACCCTCCTTCGTGGCTTCTCCCTCTCATCCTTCCTGGTTGCCTGCCTTGAATAGCCCCTGCCCCTGCTGAAGTCCTCTCTCCAGACTATTGCACATGCCTGAGCTCCAGCCCTCTTCTGATGCTGCCATCAGACTCCTCCCTCTGCCTCCTTCTGGGGGTCTGCATTCTCACGACACCCTGCAGGCACCCTGGGCTTCCCACTTGTACACCCATGTGGCCCCGGGGGACTTTCCTGGGGAACCTGTTCCTGCATCTGTGTGGGGAGACAGAGAGCTCCATGTTCCTGGAGGCAGCGTTTAATCTTCAACACTGAACCTAAGCTTGCAATTCCCCTTCCTGAATTACAAGTGAGACAACATATGGCACCTCACATTTACATATGGATTGTGACAGACCAAGGATTTTCTTTATCTAAATCTCAAATAGCCCCATTTGGGCTAGTGGGCAAGGCAGGAATATTATTCCATTATATATGCGGAGACACTTATCCAAGGGGAATGCCTTGCCCAAGGTAACGTGACTACTGAACCCCACGACCTCTGTCTGCGCCTTTGTCCTTGTGGGAAAACCGGCAAAGTGTGAGCCCAAGCATGGCCTGGGACAGGTGCCATCCATGATAAGGCAGCCACCAAAGGTGAGAATATGCACTGAAAATTTCTACTGCCATTTGACATGGCTGCCTCATTTTTATCTGTTTTTCAAACATATCTGTCCTCAACAAATCAGCAATTTAAAAAAGCCCCACTTTTGACTCTTTCTGAGAAGTGTTCGATGTCAACTGAGTAATGCTTGTAATATATTTCTTCATATTGGTGTATACACAAATAGTTATTATAATATGATTCAGTAATTCTGTGTGAAGTACCAGACTTCTCTTTTGTATTGTTTAACATCAGGTTCGACAGATAAGAGAAATGCACTTATTTAAATCCTTCCTCAAAAGTGTCACAAGCATAAAATGCCTATTCAGAAAATCTGGTATCGTGTCCCTGTTAAAAGTTCTCCAGATTGCACACAAGACAAAAATCCAAATCTTTTCGTATGGCTCTTTCTGTCTTCACCCCCTCCGCTCCTCATTTGAAGACTTGTTATCTAATGGGGCCCCTTGTTAAAGGGAGCCCAAGCGTATTCAGGGCAGCTGTCCCGGGGAGGAGATCATTTCCAAGCCAACCCTGCAAACCCATTCACCTTTGCCAGATACTCACTTTCCCGACTTCCTGTGGGGTAAGACTCACCACAGCACCCAGTCCTGGCCTATAACCAAGCAGAGAAGCTGGGGGGTGTGAAGCCAAGTCACCTAGGGGCTCCTGGAAAGGATATGCCTTCCCAGTAAGAGGACAGGAGCCCCGGAAGGAGTCCCATGTGGCCCAATCCTGACTCTTTCCAGGATTCTTCTTTATTCTAAGAAGACAAGGCCTTTGTTTGCTTTATTCAGAGATGTATACCAAGGGCATAACAGAAACCCTGAAAAATTTTTGAAAAAAACTGAATGACGATGTTTTGTGAGGCTGTGATGGCTGCAGCTATGGCAGCCATTTGGCAACCTTGAGGAAGGACTGACAGAATTGTAGACACATCCACTGGAAGCTCTGACATTGTGGGACCTCTTAGTAAATGTGATACTCATGTGTATTAACTGTGCAGGCCACTGTAGGAGAGTTACTCTGTCTTCCTGCTGAAGAGCTGGAGTCTGCCTAGAGAGAGACCCCTAGAGAGGGACAGCAAGTGGGCGTGACATACATGCACAGTCTGTGAGTAGGTGGAAGAGGTCCCATGAAGGAAGGGAAGGAGGAAGCCCAATGGGGAACGACTTAGCCCTAAGATTAGGATCCATGGAGAAATTACAAGGTGGGTGTACACTCTAAAACTCTAGTGGTTAACACTGAGAGCCTCAAAAATACCCAGAAAGGCCGGGTGCGGTGGTTCAAGCCTGTAATCCCAGCAGTTTGGGAGGCTGAGGTGAGAGGACTGCCTGAGTCCATGGGCTCGAGACCAGTTTGGGCAACTTGACGAGATCTCATCTCTACAATAAATAAAAAAATTAGCTAAGCATGGTGGCACACGTCTGTAGTTCCAGCTACTTGGAAGGCTGAGGCAGAAGGACTGCTTGAGCCCAGCAGGTCAAGGCTGCGGTGGCCACAAGCGTGTCACTTCACTCCAGCCTGGGCCACAGAGTGACTCCAATTCAAAACAAAAACAACGACAAAAAAAAACCCAGAAAGCAAAATCAGGATGGAGCAAAAGTCAGCAGCAGTGACATGAGCTGGGACATGATACCAAAGCCAGAAGGACCTCACAGGGCAGTGGTCAAGTTCAAACCCGGCCCAGAGAAGTCAGAATCAAAGACAGAATACAGTGGCTGGGCACGGTGGCTCATCCCTGTAATCCCAGCACTTCGCGAGGCTGAGGCAGGAGGACTGCTTGAACCCAGGAGTTCAAGACCAGCCTAGGCAACAGAGTGAGGCCTAGTTTCTACCAAAAAAAAAAAATCAAAAAATTAGCTGGATGTGGTAGTGTGTGCCTGTAGTCTCAGTTAGTTGGGAGGCTGAGGCGGAAGGATCACCTGAGCCCAGAAAGTCGAGGTTGCGGTGAGCAGTGATTGTGACGCTGCACTCCAGCATGGGTGACAGAGTGAGACCCAGACTCAAAAAAAAAAAAAACAAACAAAAAAAAAACCAAACAGAGAGCCAGCTTCCCTGACCACAGTGAGCATCACTCGGTGGTGGACTTACCTGAAGCAAATGCCCAGGCACCCTGGGAGGGGGAGTCCTAGCAGCACAGTCCTCAAAATACAGAGAGAATCTGACAGACGGGAAAGACAGAGAGAAAGAGCGCGCTGTGGAGGAGGGAGAACAAGGCAGCAAGCGAGCAAGGGACGGATGCTCTCAGGTCCTTGGTGAATTTCAAGGTGAGGTCACGCACTGGCGTGGGAAGGCTGACATCAGGTTCAGGGTGTGGGAAGGTGTCATGGGGAGGTAGTGAAGAGCAAGGAGGCCACCTTCGAGGCCAGTGCAGGTATGCACTAGAACCGATCGGAGCGCATCTTCTGAGATTACCCAGCAGCCCTGGGGAGTGTGAAACAGAGGGAGCATGGACATTATGTAAGACAAGGCTGTGTGCTGGAGGCAGGAGAGGTGAGTGAGCCCCGGGATTTTAGAGGCCACTGCCTCCTGGCTGGCCTGGGCTGTGGTCACCTGCTTGTGTTCACTTTGAGATCATTCAAGGCTGGACACTTAGGACTTGTGCATTCACTTTTTTATATGTATCCTACGCAGCAAGTAGAAAAAAAAAGTGTGAAGGTTCACCAATAAAACAACGGAGGCCAGGCAATAATGAAATCCCAAAGGGGGATCCTGGGGATACTCAAAACAGTAAGGGAGCGAGAGGCCTGTGTGATGAAAATAAGCAAGCTCATTCATTCATTCTGGAAGGATGGCCGATGGGGTTGGAGCAGCAAATTGCATGTTTTGAACAGGCCACACAAATCTAAAATGAGGGCTTTAATAATTCAACATGTTTTTTAAAATGGAGCCAGCAGGGTGCAGTGGCTCATGCTTGCAATCCCGGCACTTTGGGAGGCCGAAGTGGGAGGATTGCTTGAGTCCAGGAGTTCAAGAACAGCCTAGGTCACCATGTGTTCCCCAGGCTTCCCGTCCCAGGTTGCCCGGGCGTTTGCTTCAGGTAAGGCCACCACCTCATCTCCACAAAAAAAATAAAAACACTAGCCGGATGTGGTGGTGCTGGCCTATAGTCCCAGCTACTCAGGAGGCTGAGGCAGAAGGATCGCCTGAGCCCAGAAGTCTGAGGCTGCAGTGAGCTGTGATCATGCCGCTGCACTCCTGTCTGAACAATGGACTCCAACTCAAAAAAAAAAAAAGATCCTGAGAGTCAGTTAAAAAACGTTGAAAGAGACTTTCAGAAAAAAACCAGAGAAAGAAGAGAGAGGGAAGGAAGGAGGGTGGGATACATATTTGTTCTAAACCAGACGGAAAGCCCTAGTGAAAACAACCGAAGTCTCCGCCCTCAGCACACAACCCCTCTGGAGACCTTCCCAGATCAGCCTCCCTCAGGGTTGTCATCTGTGGCAGCTTTATCTCATGAACCTTTTCATCTGGCCAAACTAAACCCCAACCTCACTCCATTCGTCACTGTCCCATTTCTGCCCCTCTGTCCACCATATTGAGCAGGGCAGTGCCTCTTTATTCAGCCTCGCTCTGAGAGGTCTTGCTGAGAAATACAAATTAGGAGGGCGGCTGTCTGTCTTCCTAGATGTTGCCAAGCAGACTCCAATCAGTCATTAAAATGCTACAACAGCTGTGGACTTACTGAGGCACTACAGTACACCGAGGCTTAGGATTGAGAGAAAAAAAAAAAGAAAGAAAGAAAAGAAAGCAGGAGTGGAAGAGTAAAACTGGAGGGACACGCACCTAGCCGTCAGAAATTCTTCACTGTCCAGAGCCAGGAATATGGGTCAAACTGAGTTATGGAATGTTTGGTTAGAACTTTTGTGGGTTTTTTTGAGTCATGGTCTCATTGTCTCCCAAGCTGGAGTGTAGTGGCATGATCACAGTTTACCACAGCCTCGACCTTCTGGGCTCAGGTGATCCTTCCACCCTTAGCCTCCCGGGTAGCTGAGACTACAGGTGCGTGTCACCACACCCAGCTGATTTTTTTGATTTCTTGTAGAGAAGAGGTCTTGCTATGTAGTCCAGGCTGTATCATCTTGTTAATGACATATTATCTAAAGGACAGATTGCTTTATTCACTGGTCTCAAACTCCTGGGCTCAAGCACTCCTCCCATCTTGGTCTCCCAAAGTACTGGGATTACAGGCATTAGCCACAGCACCCAGCCTCAGAGTGAATATTTTTATAATGCTATAGTACTAGTAGTTTGTGATATGGAACCATGGTGTAGAGATAATAATCACAGGATATACTCATGTGGTCCCTTGCTTCAAGGTGTTTGCACCACAGAGACAAAAGACTTCCAACTCTCTAGAAGAGGGAGATAGGTCACTGGACTTAGTTTCCAAAAAAAAAAAAATTGTTAGGACACAGAGGAAAACAATGGTTTTCTCAGAGACAAATAAATAAAAAAGCAAGCTAGGACTGAGAAGTCTGAACTGCCATAAGAAGTATAAAAATTGCTGGAAGCCAGGCTCAGTGGCTCAGCCTGTAATCCTATGCCTTGGGAGGCTGAGGTGAGTGGATTGCTTGAGCCTGTGGGTTCGAGACCCGCCTGGGCAACTTGGCGAGACCTCATCTCTACAATAAATCAAAAAATTAGCCGGGTGTGGTAGCACGCGCCTGTAGTTCCAGCTACTTGGAAGGCTGAGGCGGAAGGATTGCCAGAGCCCAGCAGGTCGAGGCTGAATGGCCGGGAGTGGCCACTGCACTCCAGTCTGGGCGACAGAGTAAGACTCCAACTCAAAAAAAAATAAAATAAATAAAATAAAAATGGTTGGGTGTGGTGGCTCACACCTGTAATCCCAACACTTTGGGAGGCAGAGGTGAAAGGACTGCCTGAGTTACAGGGGTTTGAGACCAGTCTGGGAAACTTAGCGAGATTTCATCTCTACAATAAATAAATAAAAAATTAGCCAGGCATGGTGGTTCATGCCTGTAGTTCCAGCTACTTGGAAGGCTGAGGTGGAAGGATCACCTGAGCCAGCAGGTGAAGGCTGTGGTGGCCAAGAGCATGCCACTGCACTCCAGCCTGGGCGACAGAGTGTGACTCCTACTCAAAAAAAAAAAAAAAAAGGTGTAAAAATAAGGCCTGACATGGGGGCTCATGGATGTAAACCCAGCACTTTGGGAGACCAAGTTGGGAGGATTGCTTATGCACAGGAGTTCAAGGCCAGCCTGAACAATATGATGAGATCTCGTGTCTAAAAAAAAAAAAGTGTGAAAATAGCAACTCAAAAAATGTGAGCCCAACACCCAGTCACCAAACAGCTGCCGATTATTAGAACTTGATGTCATCAGATTCCTGTTAGTGGGGTGTGGAAAGAGCTTGAGAAATGTCCCCATCCCATCACCCCCATGTCTTTTCTTTTCTTTTTTAATATATATTTTTTATTTTAAAGTGGTGAGGTATAGTTAAGGGTTTAGTATACAAATATGCATTGTGCAGTTACCCTTGTTGATGAGGTGCCATCATCCTATTTCTTCAAAAAGAAACTGAAGTGAAGTGACCACTCTCTATCTGCTTAAAGATCTATAGCTAAGAAAGAGTTACTCCTTGGATAGAGCTGATTGATAAATATTCATGAATATATACTAAGGTACCAAAGAGAAACAAAGTCAAATGGAGAATTGCTCACTGCTGTCTGCTCTGAGATCAGTGACAATTTATTGGCAAGTGCTTGGTAAAAATTCTGCCTTCTAGAAGAAAGGCAGGCCTGGTGGGAAGGGGGCATTGGTGAGCTCAGCCTCCCAGGAGTCCTTTCTCTCACTTAGTCATGTATTAAAGTGGTTGCCTGCAAGTCATAATGGGAAATTAGCCAGCCTTAGATCACGGCCAATATCTGTTAAGTATAAATTAGAAACGCCACAGAATGTTCCACCGTGCAGCTGGGAGTTGCTAGGGAACGGGAGGTCAGGCGACACGCAAAGGCCAGGTTCTTCCCACCCTTGGGCCCCTTCTGGACTCTGCTCGCTGGACTCTTGCATCACCCCATCCACACCCGGACAGTGAACCAAGACTTCCGAGTTGTGTCACTCGGGCTGCTTAAACCTGGGTACCCGTCTCCACCCCCAGCTCCCCACTTCGGGAAAGGGTCCAACATGTGATACCCTACCAGGCCAGCTTTAGCTGCAGCCTGGCTCCTTTGTCCCAGATACTTACTGGTGCCTGAGAATTCGTATGAGGTTTCAGTTGAAGACAACTCCACAGATTAAGCAACTCCACAGATTAAGCGCAATGTTAAAAAAGAAAAGAACTCCGGGAGACTGAGGTGGGAGGATCACCTGAGCCCAGGAGGTCGAGGCTGCAGTAAGCCATGGTTCTGCCACTGCACTCCGGCCTGGGTGACAGAGTGAGAACCTAACTCAAAAAAAGGAGGAGAGGGATTGAAAATAAGAAAGAAAACGAAGGGGCATCTACTCCTAAACCCAAGACACGGGAAACAGAAGGCTGCATGATGGTGACAGCTGTCTCCTTACCTGTCCTTAGAATAACACATTTCATCTACTTCCTTGAGTAGTCCAATTTACTTGACTGAACATTGACCACGTCCTTGGATTTTATTTATTTATTCACCTACTTACTTTGAGTCAGAGTCTCACTCTGTCACCCAGGCTGGAGGGCAGTGGCACACTCACGGCCACCGTGCCTCGACCTGCTGGGCTCAGGTGACCCTTACGCCTCAGTCTTCCAAGTAGCTGGAACTACAGGCAGGTGCCACCACACCAGGCTAATTTTTTAAAATTTATTGTAGAGAGAGTAGGTCTTGCCATGTTACCCAGGCTGGTCTCAAAACCCAGGGCTCAGGCAATCCTCTCGCCTCGGCCTCCCAAAGTGCTGGGATTACAAGCGTGAGCCACCGTGTCTGGACATCCTTGGATTTTAAGAATAGGTTCCAGGATTCTGGTGACACTTTTCCCATGAATTTGTCCTTCCCTGCATAGACCTCCAAAGGAATTTATGTCCTTCACAAATTCTATTTTGAGATGTGCAGCCAAGTTCAGTAAACAGTGAACACATTCAAATGACAAGTCGTGAGCACACACGACGTCTCTTCCACTGGGAGAGCCATACCATAAGCATCAGTCTTCTCCCCTGAGATGCTGATGTCGCTCCTTGCTCCTGTCCACAACGACGACTGTGACGATCACTGATTAACAGCCACCAGGACCATCGGCAGTGGCTCGCCAGAGTCAGATGTGCCCACCCCCAAAATGGGTGACTTCTGTGCTCACTTCGTGGATGGCAAAACTGAGTCTGAAAGTGACAGCCCAATGACCCGTGGCTGGTGAAAGGCAGGCAGCATTCGTGGCCAAAATTGGCTCCATCTGCCATGATGCGGGGACCCCCCCCCCAACACGGCTTCCTTCAGCGTTGTACTTCTGGAATGTTCACGTGTAGCCTGCTGTCTTGTGTTAACTCAACAGCATCCAAAGGGCACATGGTTTTATTCACTGGGCAGACGGCACCAAACCAGCCTGTTCTTTGACAATTATGAAAATATTACACCATCACTCTGAAACACAAGGGGGGACCCCCAAAAAACCAAAACTTATTCGTAAAAAACTGTTTGTTCTTACACGTTTCAGCTTCGGTCACCTTCAGAGTATTCTCCGTTTGATGCAAGACACCGACCGAGACTCTTTTTCCACTGCTCAAAACAGTTTTTGAACTTGTTAATTTTGATGCCTCTTAGTGCTTCTGCCGTTTTTTGTTTCACCTCTTCCACGCTGGTAACACGTTTCCCTTTGAGATTTTTTTCATCCAGGGAAACAAAAAAAGTGTTGTTTGGGGTGAGGGCAGATGAATAGGGAGGATGGGACATGGGGGTCATGCTGTTTTTAGTCAAAAACTGCTGAACACTCAGCGCGGTGTGAGGAGGTTGCTCGTGTAATATCACCCATCAAGAAATGGGCAAAGGTGTTGAAAGAATCTCCAAAAAAAATTCACTGGAGCCCCACACAGCCTCTCACAGCAACACTCGCTGATACAGCGATGCTGACAGGTTCCTAGAACACTTACCTAGTGGTGGAAGCCTGTACTACAAGGGGCCCGCCCTCCAAAAGATAATTCCAGGATTTTCTGGGTCCCTCTCTTATGTAGAAAAACAGGCCCCCTGAAGAATTGCTTGAGTTCCCAGGGCTAGAGTTTAAATTCTGAGATGGATGCAACAACACTGCCAGACCAGGCCACAGTCGTGAATGTCTTAGAAACACTTCCCTGACACGCCATCCACTGGCGACCATGCTAACAAATCTACCAGGGTCTGTCTCTGCCTCTTCCCCCATGAGTGTTCTGACATCACAAACTACGGTCCAAGGTCAGTAGGTGATGTACAAATGGAAATAGAAACGATGCAGACGTGAACTGCTTATCTCACTCCTTCCCGTGCCTTGTATCCAACCCCTCCAGAGTTAACTCAACTTTGAGTCTCTATTCATCCAGATGGGGGGTGGCCCCCCAGGCCCTGCAGCCTTGGGCAGTTTCCAGTCCTCACAGCACCCCACAGCACAAACTACGATTCAGACATACAACTGCATATCTGAGTGACCAGAACAAAGAACAACAACAAAAAAAGCCTCTGCACCCAGGCCAGTGGCTCAAGGCTCTTTGAATATTCCCAGTCCACCTTCTCAGTCAGTCATTTAAATATTTGACAGCAACATGCTGGAACAAGCATTGTGGATGCAGGCAGGCTAGGTGAGTCAGGAGAACAAGTGGCGATTGTATTATAGTTCATTTTTTTAACTCAGCAAGTGAAGGGAAAAGCTAGGCGCCGAGTTTGCGGAAACCAGGGCATGCCTCTAGCATGCCCCAGATAGCAGGAGCGAATGAATGGAAGTGGCCCATCTGCTGAGGTCACGAGGCTGCGCACACAAGGGCTGGCTTGAGATAGAGGGCCAGTTACCCGGAGCATTGTGGTTTGCACCTCTTTGTTCCTGGGCACTCACGGGCTGTGCTGGAACCCTGGAAATCCCAGTCACATGATGTCACGACCAGGTGCAACCTGCCCTTCCACCTGCAGCCGGGACCTCCCTGCCCTGATCTGCCAGGTGCCTCTGATTAAAAGCTACTAAGAGTGCAGCTCTGTGCAACTTGCAATCCAACTGAAACGGACCTGCTTGAGCTCTCCCGGAATCGACGTCATGCAGTCCATGAATCAAACACACAGGCCAACGTTTCACAGCTGATACCAGAAAATGGAAAGAACAAACACAAGGCAGGCTCATTTCCCTCCTCCAGTTCTGCAGACTGCAATTAACATAGTAAGGAAGCTTTACCTTGGTGTAATCCAACGGGATTTCTTTCGGGCTCAGCAAAATTTGTCTTTGTCCTCCGCTTACGGATCACAATCACCTTACTTAAACTTTGGTTAAATAACAAAACAACACGAGAGTATGCCTAAAAGATTTCATATTCAAACCATGGCAGGTCGTCTGCCTGCCGGCTCAAAAGCTGAAATCACAGTTATCCAAACATTATGCATAATCTTACTTCATTTTCTTGTTTATCTGAAGAGATATTTGTAAAAGATACATTAAACAGCGTCTCAAACATTTATTTGCTCGTGACTTTTTCACCCTCCTGAACACGGAGGAGAAGGGAGAAGAGATGATCTTTTTTAGAACACCGCTTTTCTTTAATTTCGCAGAGGCAGACTATGAGCGGATCACGGTATAATTCCAAAGCCAAACAGTATTCTCTTTTAAGTGCAATACCAACAAGTGAAGCGTCTGGCACACTTTAATGAGCTGTTTTATCCTTTCAGTGGCTGAAACTAGGACAGCCATTCATCTGAGAAAACAGAAAGCACACAGCAACTGCACAATGGTGCGAGGCACCCTGATAGGAACGCCCCCCAATCCCCATTTAGAATTTTCTAACATTACTTATTAGCAAAGGAAACAATAATATACTCGTATGTTTTACTTAATGGCTAAATACATCTGGAAAATGTTAAAGGATACACAATTTTCTATTTTCACCATATGTTTCATAGTAAAACACACCGTTCAAAGCAATTATAAATGCTCTATATAATAAAAGTTAATTTGTATGTAGATGCCATGTGTACTGAAAGAAAAAAAAATAGTAAGAATAAAACCCAAGAAATCATCACCTTCACCCAGTGGTTTTCAAGAAGAGGTAATTTTGCCTCCTAGGGACATCTGGGAATCTCTGGGGACATTTGGGAGAAGGGCTGCTTCTGGCATCTAAAACACCCTCCAACGAACAGGACAAAGCCCAACAACAAAGAATTAATTGTCCAGTCCCAAATGTGGATAAGGCCAGGGCTGAGTACCCTGCCTTCTCCTGACAAATAAGAAAAATGGTTAAACCAGCACCATCTATGTTGAGAGGCGGCTGAGGCGGAAATAAAAGGATGTGAAATTGAATTGTGAATACATTTCAATTCCAAATGCTGGACAGGTGAAGCAGACCAGCACAGAATTAGAAAATCCAGAGAACTAGAAGCATGAAGTCGGTTACAAAATGAAGGGAGACTTCTGAGGTCAAAGCTGGAGGAGAGTTCTGAGCCGAAATACACCGTGAGAGGTACTCACCTAGCCCAGGGCTGCAGTGAGAAAGGAGTGTTTCAGAGCCGGCAAGGGAGAGGGTGGGGGCTGACCTGAGGCCATGCCTACCTCCCGAGGACCCAGTCACATGGGGGGAGGGTGGTCAGCGAGGTGTGAGGGAGGGGGGGTGG
>CAUYQG010150558.1:0-41755 GCA_963574415.1 Tarsius wallacei | reverse complement strand
AAAAGAGATACATAGGCATCTGGCTGGCAACATAAGATACATTTGTGGGTGTGGGGCTGAGTGGAAAACCTATATAAGCTTGTGAAAAATAAATAAAAATTGGCAGAGCCTTGAGCTCTCCCCAGGAAGAGGATTCCTGTCGTTTTCGTCTTTTCTTTTTTGCCGCTTCCCAATTCCACCTGCTTCAGGCCCTGACTCTCTCTCCCGGAGCTGGACTCTAGCAACAACCCATTGAGCATCACTGCATTACAGCATTCTTCTTCTTCTTCTTCTTCTTCTTCTTCTTCTTCTTCTTCTTCTTCTTCTTCTTCTTCTTCTCCTCTTCCTTCTCTTCTTCCTCCTCCTCCCTCCTCCTCCTCCTCCTCCTCCTCCTCCTCCTCCTCCTTCTTTTTTGTTCTCTTTTTTTTTTAACTACAGGGATCCCACAATGTTACCCAAGCTGGAGTGCAGTGGCCCAACCATGGATCACTACAGCCTCACATTACTGGACTCAAGCATGCAGGTTCCCCCACACCAAACTAAGGTTTACGTTTTTGGTTTCCTTTTGTTTTGTTCTTCTGTAGAGATTGGATCTCCCTATATTGTTTAGGTGGGTCTCAAACTCCAGACCGCAGACCTCAAGCAATCCTCCCACATCAGCATCCCAAGTTGTATGGAATGCCATGCACCCATGTATTATTTATTTATTTGAAGAATGTACTTTTAAAACTGTTTTGCGTTCTTCAAAATATTTCATGATAAAACTGCTATGATTTAAGTGTGTTCTCACCAAAACTCATATTAAAATTTGACCCCATTGGGGCAGTGCTGGGAGGTGGACCTGGTGGTAGGTGTTTGGGTCATGGGAGTATATCTCTCATGAATGACTTGGTGCTAATCTTGCAGTAGTGGGTTCTCACTCTGGTGAATCTGAACTATTTCTCCTGAGAATGTTCTTGCAAGAGTGGGTGGTTATAAAGCCAAGGCGCCTCTCAGGTTTACCACTTAGCATGTCTGCTTTCCCTTTGCCCTTCCATCATGTCATGGTGCCACCCAAAAGCCTTCATCAGAGGCAGAGAAGGTGCTGGTGCCATGCTCCTCGAATGGTCCAGTCTACAGAACCATGAACTAGATGACCCTCTTTTCTTTACCAGTAACCTAGCCTCATGTATTTTGTTAGAGCATTACAAAATGGACTAAGACAAAACTCTACCATAAATCACTAATTATTTGTAGGCTGAAGTTGCAGCAGTGCATCAAGTCCTAGAATCAGTGAAAATGTTTGGGAACATTTAAGACACTTTATTATTGACAAATGTCCCTACAAAATAGACACAGTAGTAGAAGTTTTCACTAGCAATAAATAGAAGAGGCTGTTCATAACTTTGCACACATGCTAACTCTATGTAACCATTTACAAAAAGAAGCTGTGGCCAGTTTGAAATGCAAACAAAAGCATCTGCTATTCATTTTACAGTAGTATTGGACTGAACTTGCTTTTTTGTTTAAATATAAGGTTATTTTTATATGTACGTTAATCAGGTCTTTTATTATTTTGGGAATTTTATTCGTGTGTTTTACATATATAGATATTTCACATTGATATTTCATCATTGTTTTCCTTATTTGCCCATCTTTTTAAGAAAATAATAAAGATATTAATTTTTTGTTGTATACATTGCAAAAATTTTTATTTTTTTACAACTTTATTTTATGACAGAGATGTGAGGTACAAGTCAGGAATTAGGTACATAAGTAGTCTATGTGCAGGTGAAGTCTGGGCCTTCAACTGGTCCTCACTTCTCCTGGTTTAGGACCAAGTTCCTGTTGTGTTGTTATGTGCCCAACCCCCACCTGGCAGTGTCTCACCATTGTTGATCTCTCCCTTGTGCTATTGTGACTAATGCTCAGGACCCACGTGTGAGTGAGAACATGTAGTATTCAGTTCTTTGTTTCTGTGATAGATCACTAAGTATGGTGGTCATAGTCACCAACTCCATTCAATTTACTGCGAAGTCCATGATTTTGTCCTTCTTTACAGCTGTGTAATACTCCGTCATTTATATGTACCACATTTTCTTTATCCAGTCCACTTTTGATGTGCAGTAGAGTTGGTTCCATGTTTTTATTATTGTGAATAGTGAGTCAATAAACATGCATGTGAGGGGTCTTTTTTGTTGAATGATTTATGCTCCTCCAGGTATATTCCCAGAAGGGAGATTTCTAGATCATATGGAAGGTCAGTTTCTAGTTCTTTCAGAAATTGCCACACTATTTTCCATAGAAATTGAACTAGTTTGCACTCCCAACAACAGTGTGGAAGTGTTCCCTTTTCTCCACACCTGCACCACCATCTGTTGTTTTTTGATTTATTTATTATGGCCATCTTACTGGAGTTAGGTGGTGTCTCAATGTGGTTTCAATTTACATTTATCTGATGATTAGTGAGGCTGAAAATGTTCAGCAAATATATTTAAAGTCTATTATTTACCCTTTATTATATTTATTTGCTTTAGGCATTCAGATATTATATAATCATGTTATTAAATACATCTATTTGTGATGTACTCTGTCTTTAACATCATGTTTAAGCATATCTTTCCAACTTCAAGATTTTCAAACTATCCATTATATTTTTTCTGTTTTGTTATGTTGCAATTTCTTACATCGTATATTTAATTTTCTTGCTTATTTTGGAGAAAGACATATGCCACAGATTTTTTAAAATCCATATTGCAATACTGGTTTTTATTTCAAGTTGTCATATTGGTGTCACAACATGACTTATTTTAGGGTTAATTTTTCTCCATGTTTATTGCACACAATATTCAAGGGGGACTCCCAAAAAATGGATTTTATTTCTAAAAATTGTATTTATTCTTACATGTTTAAATTTCAGTCACCTTCAAAGTACTCTCGGTTTGAAGCAATATACCTATCAAGACACTTTTCCCACTGCTTAAAACAGTTTTTAAATTTGTCAACTTTGAGCCTTTCAGTGCTTCTGCCATTTTTTGTTTCACCTCTTCAACATGGACAAAACATTTCCTTTGAGAACTTTTTTCATCCAAGGAAACAAAAAATAGTCAATCAGAGTGAGATTGAGTGACGTGGAAGTCATGCCATTTTTGGTCAAAAACTGCTTAACACTTAGTATTGTGTAGGCAGGTGCACTGACATGGTGGAAGAATTGATAGCCTACTTGCCACAACTCAGGATGTTTCTTCCACAAATCATAACACAACCTTCTTAAAACTACCAGTTACAAATTTTGGTTGACAATTTGATCCGGAGAAACAAATTCTGAGTGTACTACAAGGGGCCTGCCATCCAAAAGATAATTCCAGTTTTTTGAAGTTTCCTCCTCATGTATTTGTATACAAGATAATTTTTCTGAACTCTATTTTCTATGACACTGGAGTTTCCTTGTCCTCACACATTCTAAAATGATGTCATGCTGCACCACTCTTTAAAGGACCATTTCATAGGACATCAGAGGTGAGAGCATACACCTGCAACAATTTGTTGGACCTGACTTAGAATGGATAAATGATATTATCTTATCAGCAAATGTAAATTCATTATTTTTTAATGGCTGTGCTTTCTTAAATTAATGCCATAAAATTTTATTTTGACTTTCTTTTTTTGTAGATAATAAAGCTACTATCATTTTGGAATGATCTTGTGTGAATATTTTCTCATGTCATTTTTTTTTTTTTTTTACTTTCTTATAAAAGGTTTAAGGTCTTTTTTTCTCTTCTATTGAAGAGATGAGATTTTTTCTATGTTGTCTAGACTGATCTTCAATTCCTGGGCTAAAGTAATCCACTCACCTCAACCTCCCAGAGTGCTGGCATTAAGGTGCGTGAACCACTGCACCTGGTCCTAAAGACTTGTGTTCAAACTTAAAGCAATACTACAGCAAATATAGTTTTTCTGTATGCCGTGTTAAAAATATAAGTTTTGCCCCTATATTAAATGTCATTGATCTCAATATTATTAGTTGAGTATTCTAAATTTTTTGCACTGATTTCAATGACAACTCTATCATGTGAAAAGGACAAAAACTTGGTTGGTGTCTTTATTTTTATCCACTGACATACTATTTATTCTATACTTTCTATTTGTTTGCCAAAACCTTTACTGTTTTAATTGTTTAAACAAAATAATGTTAATACATCTTGAAAATGCCAGGATAATCTTATCTTATTTTCATATCCAAGAATAGTCTGGCCTATTTTTGAATTTTTAATTTTCTATATCTAATTTAAAATTGTTTCAAGCTCAAAAAAAGATTCATTTGAGATTCATTGATTACTTCTGGCAAGATGGCAACAGAACAGGTCAGACAGTGAGAATCTCTGCAAAAGCCAGGTCCATAAAGACTCTGCATGAGTAGGGATGTGCTGGTGGTGAGCGAAAGTCCATCTGAGGGGAGACAGGTTTGTGCACCCGGGGCTCTCCTCCAGAGGTGACTTCCACCCCCCACCACCCTGAGACTGGAGCTGCTGGCACACAGGATTGTCTGCCATTCTCAGAACTCTGTTGAGAAGAGCTTGCAGAGTTCAGCTGATTCTCATCACCCGGCACCTGACCCATACCGTCACCAGTGACAGCAGGTGAGGAAACGCTGACCGCTGCCATTTTCTCTGTCCCAGGACCAGGCAGAGACCTGCATTGCCCTGCCCAGCTCCACCCAGCCTCCACCCAGCCTCCACCCAGCCTCCACCCAGCCTCCACCCAGCCTCCACCCAGCTGTCTGTTTACCCTCTTACTCCTCTCTCTCCACCTTCCTCTCACCCCGTTCTTCTTTTTTCCATCCTTGTGGGACTCAAGTCAGATGTGAGCAGCAGACTTGACAGGCAGCAGGCTGGGTGAGTTCAGATCTGATCACTCTCCTCCAGCAGTAGGCCTGGGACGTCTGACCCACATGGTAGCAACCCTATCAGCCCACCCTGAGAGCAGAGGGGAAGGGATGGAGATCAGAGCTGAAAGGAAGTTGGACATACAGAAACCACCTCAGAGTTTTGTTTGTTTGTTTGTTTTGCTCATTTTTGTGTGTTTTTTGTTTTAGTTTTTTTCTATCAGTTTTCAGTAACGTTTTTACACTTGTTTTGTTTCTGTTTTTTAATTACTTTTTTTTAAGACTTCCTGTCGGTGTATGGGTATTTTTGAGGGAGAGTACCTCAATAAGAGGGTTTTTCTCAGTTTGTGTGTTTTTATGATTGTATGTATGTTTTCGTTTTTTTCTTTTTTTTTTTTTACTTTTTTCTGTCTTTGTGTCTCTTTTCATTTGTTAGATGGTACAGCTGTCTGTTTACCCTCTTACTCCTCTCTCTCCACCTTCCTCTCACCCCGTTCTTCTTTTTTCCATCCTTTTCCTTTTTCTTACCTCATTTTGCTTTCAGAGAGCAAACCTATACCCCCACTGCATGGACAGATTGTAAGGCAGTGGAGAGTGAGTTCTAGGGGGCCCACACACCTGTCAGTGGATACTGGGATCTGCAAATAGATTCTGAATCCCTGCTCCTCCCTCAATTAAATCTCAAAACTGCAAAAAGTACAGCCTCCCACCACAGTCCAGCTTCAGAATTGAACAAAGCCAGAGGATCCACATAAGGAAGAATAGGAGACTGAGCAAACAGAAATAAAATCTTCCCCCCTCCATCCCTGAACGACAGAATTAAAGAGGGGAAAAAAGCGGGGCTCGATGGCTCAGCCTGTAATCCCGCACTTTGGGAGGCTGAGGTGAGTGGATTGCCTGAGCCCACGGGTTCGAGATCCGCCCAGGCAACTTGGCGAGACCTCATCTCTATAATAAAATCAAAAAAATTAGCCGGGCGTGGTAAGTGCACTTGTAGTTCCGGCTACTCGGAAGGCTGAGGCTGCGGTGGCCGGGAGTGGCCACTCCCGTCTGGGTGACAGAGTGAGACTCCAACTCAAAAAAAAAGGAGGAAAATCTACACCAATGGAGATTCATTGGTTAGAATTGCATTGAATATGTGAATTAATTTAGGCATAATCAAAGTCTTAGAAAATTGATCATTGCAAATGTCTTTATTCAGATATTTTAAGACCTTCACTAGAATATTGTAATTATATAATATTATAAAACACGTGTGTGAAAATGGCTATCAACTTAAGTTTCTTGTTTCTAATATGAAAGGGATTATTTTTAAATTACACATCAAATAAACTTCTGCTGATGAATAGGTATACTTTTTTGCCTATATCTGTTGAAACTGTAGCCCATAAACATGACAAATTTTTTTTATTTTAAAAGTTTTCCTATTGATGCTTTTGGATTATGTAGACATTTCTACTATCAGCATATAATCTAAAAACAAGTTTATTCAAACTACTATGTAAATTAACATGTCTTGTTATAATGCATTGGTTAAATTAACAAAGTTATTTGTATTTCCCTATACTAACAACAATTAGTAACTGGTTTTTAAAAACACCAATCATGATAGCCACAGAAACATGAAAAACTTATGGATAAGTTTAACAAATTACATCCCAAATCTGTACATTGAAAACTGCAGTGTACCCACATAAATAAAAAAATATCCCATGCTCTTGTATTGGAAGACTTAATGTTAAGATGTCAGTTCCTCCCAACATGTATCTGTACATTCCATTCATTCCAGAAAACTTTATTAAAGAAATGAATATACTAAATCTAAAATGTATATGCAAGAGCTTTGGAACCAGAAAAACCAAAGCAATTTGGAAAAAAGAAGAACAATGTTGGAGAGCTTACTATTACATTTCAAGATGTAGTATTGAACTGTAGTAATCAAGAGTGTTTTATTGACATAAAAATAGACATGCAAATCATAGGAACATGATCTATATACCATAAATAGACCCACAAACATTATCAATGGGTTTCCAACAAATTGCCTGGTGTATTCAGTGTCTAGATAGTAAATTATTGTTCCAGTGGACTATGTGTAATTCATCACTGTACTTCACTTTCCTGAATTGCATTTTTTTAGCCAACAGCCTGAAATGAGTAGGCTTTGGACTGGCATCACCTGCTTCATTCTGAAACTGACCACAAGATGGCAGATTAGAGGCTTTCAGCATGCCTCACACACATGAACATAGTGAAATAGTAAGGAGGTATCAACTCAGTGAGCTCCAGTTCAGAAGGAAAATGGGCATTCATCCAAATGACAATTAACACCCAGATCCCACAGAGGAGAAGATGAGAAAATAGCACCCTCAACAGCCCACAGCTGGCAAAAGAAGTTGGTACTGAGTGGTCTCCTCTTCCTATGTCCAGGCACATCTGAAAACATTCGGAGCATCCACTCACCTGGATTGGCAGCCTGAGCCCCCACTACCCTTGCTGTGCAAGATCCTGCTATGAGGAAGGGATTTCACTGCTCAATGCCCAGTCATCTCCCCAGGCATTCAGAGCACCTGCCTGCCTGGATTGGAAGCTGAAATGCCCTGCCCCTCTAGTATAGGGATTGTGATGAAATTGAGTGATTGTGAGGAATTGAGTGGTCATTGTTACAAGACAGCCTTGGTAGGGAGGGGGCAATTCAAGCTGCTAATCAGGTTGCTATTTAGGCAGGTGAACTGAATGTCAGATATATGTCTGGGTGTGAAGTGGAGAGAGGACCCCTGTACCCAAGATCCCTGTTGTGCATGGTGAGACTTGTTCATATACAGAGAAATTATTGTACCCAAGGAACTTATACAGACTAGTGGCCATCATTATCCAGAAAGTATGAAAAAACAAAGTGTTCCCCTTCCAAAGGACCATAAATCTCCAAAAATGAATCCTAACCAAAATTAAATTCTTGAAAAGTCAGATAAAAATTCAAAATATTAAAGTTAAAGAAGTTCAACGAGATTCAAGAGATAATTGAGAACCAACACAAAGTAATCTACAAAACAATAAACAATGTGAAAGAAGAGACTGATGCTTAAAAAAATACAACTAAAATACTCTGAAGGAGATATAAAACACAATTTAACAGTGGGTTAGATCAAGTGGAAGAAAGAATCCCAGAGCTGGAAGTCAGTTTTCTTCTAATTAACCCAGTCAGATGAAAATAAAGAAAAGAAATTTAAAAAATGAACAAAGCTTTGGAGAAATATGAGATTGTGTAAAGCAACCAAATTTACTAATCACAGGCATTCCAGATAAAGACTATAAAGTAAAAAGTATCAACAACATATTTGAAGAAATAATTTAAGGACATTTCCTTGGTCTTTATAGACATCTAAATACAATAAGCTCAAAGAACTCCTGCAAGATACAATGCAAGAAGAACCCCATCAAAGCATATGGTCATCAGATAATCCAAAGTCAACATGAAAGAAAACATCTTAAGAGTAGCAGGAGAGAAGTATTGAATCACTTATAAAGGAAAGAACAGTCGAATAAGTGCAGACTTTTCTGCAGAAACCCTACAAGCCAGAGGAGATAGACAGCCTATTTTCAATCTCTGTGAAGAAAAAATAATGTAGGCCAAAAATTGTATATTCTGCCAAACTAAGCTTCGTTAATGAAGGCAAAGTAAAGTCTTTCCCCAAAAAGCAAACATTGAGGCAATTTTTAGCCCCTAAACTGGGTCTACAAGAAATAGTCAAAAGAGTAGTAAAAATAAAAGAGGCTAACAATACTTTCTAACATAAAAGATCACATAACTACAAATCTCACAGATTCTACAATGCAACTACACATTTGAAACCACAAGACAACTAGCTGATGACACTATGGCAACAACAAAACCTCACAAATCAATATTAACCCTGAATGTTAATAACCTTAAAGTCCTTCTTAAATGATACAGATTGGCAAACTCTTTTTTGTTTGCATTGTGTTATTTTAAAAACCCAACAATCTGCTACCTACAAGAGAGCCACGTAATGGCCAAAGATAGACAATTAAAGTAAATGAGTGGCAAAAGATATATCATGTGCCTGGAAAACAAAAAAGAGCAAAAGTAGCCATCTTCATATCAGAAAACACAGACTTTAAACAAATAACAGTTTTTAAAAAGCCAAAGAAGAGAAGTATATAATGACAAAGACTTCAGTTCTTTAGATTTCACTGTCTTAAACTTATATGCATCCAACATCAGAGTACCTAAGTTCATGAAGCAAGCACTATTTGACATTAGAACATATATTTATAGCAATAAAATCAACAACAACACAAAAGGGTGAAACGAAACAACTAATAGACTTCCAAGCATATTCTGAAACCACAGTGGAATAAAATTAGAAATTAGTACTAAGAGAAACTCCCAAAACTATATTACTTCACTGAAGCTGTACAACTTTCTCTTGGAAGGTAGCCAATGAAATTAAAGCAGAAAATTAAAAATTCATTAAAGCAAATCAAAATACCGAACCCTCTGGCATACCCAAGAGGAACATTCATGGCATTAAATGTACATCACAGAGATAGATCTGAAGTCAACAGCTTTATCTCTCACCTCAAGGAACCTAAGACAACAATCCAAGTCCAATGCTAGCAAACAAAAAAATTACAAAAATAACAGAATAACTGAATGAGATTGAGACCTAATAATAATAATAATAATAATATAAAGAATCAATGAATCAAAGTCTTTTCTTCAAAAGGCTGAACAAAGTCAGCAGATTGTTAGCCAGATCAATCAAAACAAAGAGACTCAAATATATACAATCAGAAAGGATAGAGCTGACATTAAACCTGACCTGACAGCAAAGAAATACAAAAGGTGGAAGTCCAAAAGATTGTGGCAGAGCCAGTCGGACTGTGCAAGTCCTTGTGTGAGTGAGGAGTGTATGAGTGAATTCACATGTATATCTGTGTGTAAGTGGGTGAATGAGTGGCTGACTGAGTGGGTACTTGTTCTGCTTGAACCCTAGTGCTTCCCAGGGCTCAGAAACTGAGTACCACATTCTAAAATCAACAAAGCCCTTCCAGGAAGTGACTGCTGGTGCCAGGCCCTGCTCCACCACCGCAGCACCAGGCCAGACACTGGCAGTGAGGGTCACAGAGGGAGCATAGCAAGGAAGCCAGAGGCAGAGTCCCAAAGAAGTTGCAGAGAGCAGCCACCACCTAGCACTTGGATTCACTGCCACCACCTCCAGTGCCAGGCTAGACTGCAAGGTCCTGCCACCAGGACCTGAAATCTGGAAAGAGTAGTACTTGCTATGGAGGAAGCTGTTTTTTCCAACACCACATGCAGTGGAACAGTAGTCTGTAGAG
This sequence comes from Tarsius wallacei, assembly GCA_963574415.1. Classification (NCBI taxonomy): domain Eukaryota; kingdom Metazoa; phylum Chordata; class Mammalia; order Primates; family Tarsiidae; genus Tarsius; species Tarsius wallacei. The sequence goes on along the minus strand of CAUYQG010150558.1, from coordinate 31,548 downwards.
AAACTGAGCAGCCTGTCTAATGCCTGGGCAGGGAGGGCCCCAAGGTGCCCTCTGCAGAACAGCAGATCTGTATCTTAAGACCTGGGGCTGCTCTGTATGAACCCAGAGGTTTCACCTGTGCACAATCTCTGGTGGTTAATGGCAGACGTGGAGCCCCAGACAATCAACCACCCCCTGCCCTGAGCCAGTTGCTGGGCAATAGATGCATACTGCAGATCTGACTGAGAAGAAGGCTGATAAGTGCCTAGATGATTCCCTGCCTCCGCCCCAAGAACCAATGAAAGAGATCGGGAGGGCCCATTTCCCCACCATGAACTGGATACCATGGGAGCTGTGACCACACTGGGAGAGAAAGGAAGAGGGAAAGAGTCTGAGAGATGCTGAGTCAAGTCACCCTCCCCCCACCTCCCCAGGGGAACACACCAGGTATCAACTGCAGGCAGCAGGAAATGAAGATTCTAACATCCCAAGTTTCAACAGTGAAGAGGGAATCTGCAGTTCTGGAACCCACCACAAGAGGGAGGCCCCCCAAAAGAGATATACTAAAGCTGAGAAACCTCTAGCAATGGTTTTTTTGTGTTTGGGATTTTTCTCTATTTTCTCTTTTTCTTTCTTTCTTTTTTTTTTTTTCTTTTCTTGTTTATGTGATTTGTTTGTTGGAAGTCTTTCTTTTTCATTCTTCCACTTTTTTTCCTTTATTCTTTCTCTGTTTCTCTTTTCTTTTTCTCTTCCTTCTTTTTTCCCTTTATTCTCTCCCTCTTCCCTCTATTCTCATTCTTATACTCTTGGAATTAGAGGCTGCAAAAGCATACCCATTATAATGTCATATTGTGTGGAGACAACGAGCTAGTCCTAGATGACTCATTCACCAAATAACAAGCATAGTTAGTAGATTCTGAATCCTTGTGGTCTCTCCCCCTCTCCTTTGTAAGGGCCAAAAATTTAAAAGAGATAGTAAAATGCCATACCCCAGGCCTATTTTACAATTGAACAAACCCAGAGACCTGGCTCAGGAAAGAACAGAAGGTAGAGCAAATATCAAAAATTATTGCTTCTTCATTTTCCACTGAGCAACAGAATTAAAGAGAAAGATAAAAGAACTACTACAAATAAAAAAGAAAAGAAAAATCATGTTAACCCCCAGAGTCTCACCAAAGAGCCAGTGCCTGAAAGAACAACTATGGGAGAACAAACAATTGCCCTCTCTGAGAGCAATTGTATACAGAAGGTACTTGCAGAGATCAGAGAATTGATGGATATAGAATGAATAAGAACCAAGAAATGTAAGGGCTAAAACAAACTGAAATTGTTACAGAGTTGGGCAGTCTCAAGAAAGTGTATTTAGAAATAATGGAAATAAAGAACTCCATTCAAGAAATAAATAACAAACTGACAAGCATTGAAGGCAAAATTGATCCAGCAGAAGAAAGAATCTCAGAGCTTGAAGACCAAAATATTGAATTAACCCAAACTATTAAAAATAAAGGAAATTTTTAAGAAGAAAGAAGTAATTATTCAAGAGATGTGTGGTTTTTATCAAGATGACAAACTAACATCTGATCAGCATACCTGAAGTAGAAAAAAAAAAAGGAAAACACCTTGGAGCAAACATATCAGGAGGTCATCCAAGAAAACTTTTCTCATCTGGCCAGAGACATGACTATACAAGCACAAGAGAGTCAGAGACATCTTATGAGAAGACCAACTCCTAAACACATAGTAATTCACATGACTATACAAGCACAAGATATTTAAGACATCTCATGAGACCAACCCCTAAACATAGTAATTCACCTACACAAAGCAGGTATAAAACAAAAAATCATAAAGGCAGCAAGGGGAAAAGGTCAGACTACCTACTAAGGAAAACCAATCAGAATCACTCTAGACTTATCTGCAGAAACACTACAGGACAGAAGGGTTTGGATCCCAATCTTTAATGTTCTCAAAGGTAAACCAAATCAACCAAAAATTTCTTACCCAGCCAAGCTAAAATTCATTAACAATGGAGAAATAAAATCTTCCAAAACATGGAACCAACCATCCTGCCCATCAAAAAAGGACTGGAAAAAAAATATGGTACATATACACAATGGAATATTACACAGTTATGAAGAAGGACAAAATTGCAGCAACTTAGATGGACTTAGAGTCTATAATATTGAGTGATCTATCACAGAAACAAAAGACAGACCACATGCTCTCACTCATAAGTATACCATGAACAATTATCATAATACTAGAAGAAAGGTATTGGCAGTAGTTAGAAAAATGCCAGTGGGGGGCAGGATTGGCAGTAGTGGGAAACTGCCAGTTGTGGGGGGCACACCTCGTCAACAAGGGTAACTGCATAATGAACATTTGTATACCTAACCCTGAATTGTGCCTCACATCTTCAAAATAAACAATTTTAAAATAAATAAATAAATCTCTCCTAGACATCCAATCCCAAGAGAATATGCTGCCTCCAGACTAGCTCTACAGGAGATGCTTAAAAAGATGATATGCACAGAAGAAAAAAGAAAGACCATATACTTCACAAGATGACAAACAAACACAGATGCAACAGAGCACACAGCACACCCACAAAAACAAAAACACATATATACTAAGGCAAAATTTAAAAGAAAACACAACAGCCTGATAAAATCTTATGACAGGGAAAAACTCTCACATTTAAATAATTAGCCTTAACATAAATGGACTAAATGCAGCACTTTAAAGACATCAAATGTCAAACTGAGTAAAAGAGCATGACCCAATAATATGCTGTCTCTAGGAAACACACCTCATGACAAAGGACACCCACAGAATTAAGGTTAGAGGATGGATATTAAATCTCCAGGTGACTGGAAAACAAAAAAGGCAGAAGTCATGCTTTTAATATCAGACAAAACAGTCTTCAAGCTATCGAAAAATTTAAAAGATACAAAAGGACACTACATAATATAAGGCTCAATCTATGAATAAGAAATATCCATCCTAAACATATATTCACCCAACACAGGAGCACTAGGATTTATAAAGCAATTACTAAGTAAACTAATAAAGGACATTAACTCTAGCACTATATAACAGGAGATTTAAATAACCCACTAACAAACCTAGATAGATCCTTGAGGAAAAAATCAATAAGAAGATGCAGAACTCAACTTGCCATTTAACCGAAAACACTTAATAGTTAACTACAGAACACTCCAACCAACATTTGTAGAATATACATTCTATTCATCACCACATGGAACATACTCCAAGATCAAACACGTTCAGCTATAATGAAGCAAAACAAATTTCACAAGATCAAAATGCTGCCATGCACTTTCTCAGACCACAGTGTAATAAAACTAAATATTGCCACCAACAAGATCTCCCCAAAACACACTAAGACATGGATACTGAACAGCATGATTCTGAACAACTCCTGAGTCAACACCAAAATTAAAAGTTTCTTAGAAACAAATGAAAACAAAGACACATCTTACCAAAACCTTTGAGATGCCATGAAAACAGAACTAAGAGGGGAATTTATAACCCTAAGCACACACATCAAGAAAATAGAAAGCTTGCAAGCTAACTTCAGCAGTTTTGCTTGCAAGCTAACTTCAGCAGTTAGCTTGCAAGCAAAACCCTAACTTCAGCAGAAGAATCCAGATCACCAAAGTAAAAGTCCAAATACAGGACCTAGAGAACAAAATTATCATAGGAAAAAAATCAATGAAACACAAAATTTGTTCTTTAAAAGGATATACAAGATTGCTGGACTGACCCCAACCCATATTGACCAAGAAAAAGAGATTAAAAAGCCCAAATAAGCACAATCAGAAACACAACTAACCCCCCAAAAATACAAACCATTATCAGAGATAACTATGCACACCTGTATGGAAACAAACTCAAAAATCTAACTGAAATGGAGGACTTTCTGACATCACAAAACTACCCAAGGTTAAAACAAGAAGAAATTAAGATCCTAATAGATTACTAACAACCCAAGAAATTGACACTGTCATAACAAAACTGCCTACAAAAAAAAGCCCAGGACCAGAAAGCTTTCCAGCAGAATTCTACATAACATACAAGGAGGAGCTAAAGCCAATTCTACTGAAGGTATTCCATGCAATCGAGAAAGACAGAACTCTCTTCAAATCATTTTATTTAGCTAACACTACACTGATACCCAAACCAGGTAAAGATCCAACAAAATATGAGAACTACAGGCCAATATTCCTGATGAACATAGATACAAAAATTCTCAACAAGATTCCAGGAAATCAGATCTAACAATATATCTCAAAAATCATCTATCATAACCAAGTGGACTTCATCCCTGGGATGCAGGATTGGTTCAACATCCACGAGACCATAAATGTAATTCAATATATAACAGATGTAAAAACAAGAACCACAGGATTATATCATTAGACACAGAAAAACTTTTGGCAAAATCCAACATCGCTTCTTGATTAAAAAAAAAAAACCCTTGAAAACCTAAGCACACAGGGAAAATACCACAAAATAGTAAGTGCCATATATGATAAACCCATAGCTAATATATTGTTAAATGGATAGAAATTGGAAGCATTTCCCCTAAAAGCCAGAACAAGACAAGGCTGCCCACTCTCATTCCTCTTATAGTGTTGGAAGTCCTAGCTAGAGCAATCAGACAGAAGGAAATCAGGGGTATCCAAATAGGAAAAGAGAAAGTCAAGTTATCCCTCTTTGCTGACAATATGATCCTGTATCTTGAAAACCCAAGAGAATCTGTCAAAAACCTCCTTGCACTGATAAAGGACTTTGGCAAAATCTCAGGGTACAAAATAAGTGGGCAAAAGACAATCATATTCCTATACACCAACAACAAGCAGGCAGAGATCCAAATAAAAAGCACAATCCCATTCACAATAGCCACCAAAAAAATGAAATCCATGGCATCTTCCTAACCAGAGAAGTGAAAGGCCTTTACAACAAAAACTACAAAACACTGTTCAAAGAAATTAAAGAAGACACAAACAAATGGGAAAGTATTCCATGCTTATGGATTGGAAGAATCAACATTGTTAAGATGTCCATCCTACACAAGACAATCTAGAGATTCAATGCAATACCAATTAAATTACCAACATCATTCTTCTCAACCTAGAATCAACAATACAGAAATTCATTGGAAACATAAATGACCACAAATAGCCAAAACAATCCTCAGCAAAAGAAACAAAGCAGGAAGAATCACACTCCCAGACTTTAAACTTTATTAGAAGGCTACAATGATCAAAATAACCTGGTATTGGTATAATAAGTGGTATATAAACCAATGGAACAGGATAGAGATTCCAGCTGCAAAACCTCAGTATCTCAAACAACTCATCTTCAACAAAGCCTCCACCAACAACCACTGGGGAGAGGAAAACCAGTTCAGTAAATGATGCTGTGAACACTGGCTGACCACATGCAGAAGAATGAAACAGGATCCCTACCTATCACCATACACAAAAACCAACTCTAAATGGAACAAAGATCTAAATGTAAAGCCTCAAATGTTAGTAATCTTAGAAAATGCAGGATACACCCTTACAGAAATAGGAATAGGCGGCCAATTGCTGATCAAAACCCCAAAGACTAAATCATAAGAGACAAGATAGACAAGTGGGACCTCATCAAACTGATAAACTTCTGCAAAGCAAAAGAAGCCATTGAAAGAGTGGGGAGACAGCCCACAGAATGGGAAAAAATATTTGCCAACTGTATATCTGACAAAGGCCTAACATCCAGGATCTACAAAGAATTCAAAAGTGCCAAAAGGAAAAAAACAAACAGCCCTATTAAAAAGTGGACAAAAGGCAACCCCTTCAGATCCTCACCTACTGTGGGCATTTTTCTGTCCTTTCAATAAATCCTGCTTTCTAAAAAAAAAAAAAAAGGACAAAAGACATGCATAGGCATTTTTCAAAAGAAGACATGTACAGCCAACAGACACATGAAAACGTGGTCAACATCACTAATCCTCAAAGAAATGCAAATCAAAACCACACAGAAAAACCACGTAACTCTAGTCGGGATGGCCATCATCAATAACAAAAAACAACGGATGCTGGAGGGGATGCAGAGAAAACAGAATGCATCTAGACTGCTGGTAAGAGTGTAAACTAGTACAACCTCTGTGGAAAGCAGTGTGGAGATTTCTAAAAGATCTAAAAACTGACCTTCCATACAACTCAATAAAAAAAAATAGAGAACCCAGAAATCAAGCCATAAACTACAATCAGCTGATCTTTGAAAAATATGACAAAAATAGCAATGCAGAAAGGACACCCTATTTAATAAATGATACTGAGAAAACTGGCCAGAAATATGGAGAAAAATGAAGAAAATGAAACTGGACCCCCATGTATCACCAGATACAAAAATTAACTCAAGATGGATTGAAGACTTAAATGTAAGAATGAAACTATAAAAATTGTAGAAGAAAGCCTAAGAAAAACTCTTCTGCACATTGACCTAGGCAAAGCATTTATGGAAAAGACACCAAGACAATGGCAAAAAAATTAAAATATACAAATTGGACTTAAACTAAAAAGCTTCTGCACAGCAAAAGAAATAATCGACAGAGTGAACAGAAAACCTGCAGAATAGGAAAAAAATATTTGCAACTAAGTCTCAAAGGACTGATATCCAGAGTCTAATATGAACAAAGAACACAAAACAGAAAACACAAACAACCCCATCAAAATGCAGACCAGGACATGAATAGATATTTTCCAAAAGAAGATACACGAGGTTGGCCAACAAACTTATGAAAAATTGCTCAGCATCACTAATCATCAGAGAAATGCAAATTAAAACCACAGTGGGATAACATCTTACACCACCTACCAGATGGCTATTATTAAAAGTTAAGAAACAAATAGATGATATATAATTATATATAAATATATAATTAAAAGATTTAAAGAAATATATATACTTTTTAAAATTTTAAATTCAGGGGATACTCATACCTGTTTGCTACTTAGACATATTGTGTAGTGGTGGGGATTGGGTCTCCGATGAACATTGTTCCCCATAGGTAGTTTCTGAACTCTATCCCGCCTTCAACCTTTCCTTTATTGGTGTCCCCAATGTCTATTATTTCCATCTTTGTGACAATTTAGCTCCCACATGTGATTGAGAACATGTGGTGTTTGCTTTATTGTTACTGAGTTAGTTCACTTAGGATGATGATCTATCCATCTTGCTGCAAAAGACATGATTTCATTATGTTTATGGCTGTATAATATTCCACGGTGTATGTATATCACATTTTAATTACCCACTGATCAATTGATGGGCATTTAGTTTGATTCCACATCTTTCAACAATGAATTGTGCTGTGATGAATATGCAGGTGAGGTATCTTTTTTATATAACAATCTCTGTTCCTCAGGGTGGATACCTAGTAGTGGGATTACTGGATCAAATGGTAGATCTACTTTTAGTTCTTTGAGTAATTTCCATACTGCTTTCCATAGAGGCTGTACTAGTTTACACTCCCATCAACAATGTATAAGTGTCCTCTTTTCTCTGCATCCATACCGACATCTACTGTTTTTTTATTTATTAGTAATGGTCATTCTGACTGGTGTAAGGTGGTATCTTATTGTGGTTTTAATTTGCATCTCCCTGATTATGGGTGATGTTGAACATTTTTCATGCGTTTGTTGTCCATTTGAATATCTTCTCTTGAGATATGTCTGTTTATGTCATTTGTTCAACTTTTAATGAGGTTATTTGCTTTTTTCTTGCCAATTTGTTTGAGTTCTTTGTAGATTCTGGATACTAGTCCTTTGTCAGACATGTAGTTTGCAAATACCTTCTCCCATTTGTAGATTGCCTATTTGTTCTGTTGATTATTTCTTTTGCTGTGCAGAAGTTTTTTAGTTTAATAAGTCTCACCAATTTATTTTGGTTTTAGTTGCATTTGTTTGGGGGGTTTTAATCATAAATTCTTTGCCTAGGCTGATGTCCATAAGAGGTTTTCCTAGGTTTTTTTCCTCAGGTTTCAGGTCTGACATTTAAATCTTTAATTCATCTTGAACTAATTTTTGTATATGGGAAAAGATAGGGATCAAGTTTCATTTTTCTGAATGCATCTATCATTTTCCCAGCACCATTTGTTGAATAGGGTGTCCTTTCACTAGTGTATATTTTTGTGTGCTTTGCTAAAGATCAATTGGTTGTAGGTGTTTGGGTTGATTTCTGGATTCTCTATTCTGTTTCATAAATCCATGTGTGTGCTCTTGTTCCAGTATTGTGCTGTTTTGGTTTCTACGGCCTTGTTGTATAACTTGAAGTCAAGTAATGTACTGCCTTCAGCTATGTTATTTTTGTTTAAAATTGCTTTGACTCCATATGAATTTAGGATTTTTTTTTCTAATCCTGTGAAAAATGATATTAATAGTTGATAAGGATTGCATTGAATCTGTAGATTACTTTGGGTAATATGGTCATTTTAACAATTGATTCTTCCAATCCATGAGCATGAGATATTTCTCCATTTGTTTGTGTCCTCTGCAATTTCTTTCATCAGAGTTTTGTAGTTCTCCTTGTAGAGATCTTCTATATCCTTGGTTAAATAAATTCTTCAGCATTTTAACTTTTTGGCTGCTATTGTAAATGGCATTGAACTCTTGATATGATTCTCAACTTGGTCCCTATTATTATATAGCAGTGATTCTGATTTGTGTGTGTTGATTTTATGCCCTAAAACTTTAATGAATTCATTTATCAAGTCCAGGAGTCTTTTGAAGGAGTCTTTAGGGTTCTCCAGGTATAAGATCACATCATTGGTAATCAAGAAAGTTTGATTTAATTTTTTTTCTAATTTGGATACTCTGTATTTCTTTTTCTTGCCTAATTGCTCTGGCTAGAACTTTACATACTATGTTGAATATGTGTGTGGTAAAAGTGGGCAATCTTTGCCTTCTTCCAGTTCTGAGGAGCAATATGTTGATCTTTTCTCCATTCAGGTTGCCTTTGGCTGTGGGTTTGTCACATGTACCCTGTATTATTTTGAGAAATGTTCCCTCTCTGCATATTTTGCTGAGGGTTTTTATCATGAAGGGATGCTGGATTTTATCTAGTACTTTTTCTGCATCTATTGAAATGATCATACAATTTTTGTTCTATTTATATAATGGAACTTGTTTATTAGCTTGTGTATGTTGAACCACTCTTGCATCCCTGGGATAAAACCCACTTGGTCATGTTGTTTTTTGTTTTTTTTTTAATGTTCTGTTGAATTCAGTTTGCTAATATTTTGTTGAGGATTTTTTATTCTGTGTTCATATGGGATATTTGTCTGTAATTTGATTTTTTGTGTGTGTCTTCTCCTGGCTTTGGTATCAGAATTATACCAGCTTCATCGATTAAATAAGAAGGATTCACTTGTCTTCAATCTTGTGTAATTTTCAATCTATAAAATAGGTACAGTTCTTCTTTGAAGGTCTGGTAGAAGTCAGCTGTGAGTCCATCAGGTCCTTGACTTTTTGTTGTTGGGAGACTTTTAATTACGGTTTCTATCTTGCTTCTTGTTATTGGTCTGTTCAGGGTTTCTTTTTCTGATTTAGGGTTATGAGGTTGTATATTTCCAATAATTTACCCATATCCTATAAATCATCTAGTTTGCATGCAAGTGTTCACAATAGTTTTGGATGATTATTTGATCTTCTGTTAAATCAGTTGTAATGTCTCCTTTTTCATTTCTGGTTGAGCTAATTTGAGTCTTCTTTCTTTGTTTCTTAATTAATCTAGCTAGTGGTCTATCAATTTTGTTTATCTTTTTAAAGAACCAACTATTTGTTTCACTGATCCTTTGTTTTTTTTTTAATTTCAATATAATTTAGTACTGCTCTGATCTTCATTATTTCTTTTTTTCTGCTAGCTTTTTGTTTGGTTTGTTCATGTTTTCCTAGTTTCTGGAGGTGTGATGTTAACTTGTTGACATATGATCTTTCAGTCTTATTAAAGCCTTAAGCATTATAAATTTTCCTCTGAGCCAGCTTTGTCTGTGTCCCAGAGGTTTTAATAACTTGTTTCATTGTTGTCATTCTTTCAAAGAATTTTTTAAATTTCCATTTGATTTCATTGTTTACTTCTTTATTTCATTGTTGACATTGAGATTTTATTGTTGATTTCATTCAGGAGCAAATGTTTTAACTTCCATGTTTTTATTTGGTTTTGTGAGTTATTCTTGAAATTAATATCTAATTGTATCCCACTCTGGTCTAACAAGGTGGTTGATAGGATATTGATTTTTTTGAATTTATTGAAACTTGATTTTTGGCCTATTATATGGTCTATCTTGGAGAATATTCCATGTGCTGATGAGAAAAATGAATATTCTGTAATTTGGGGATAGAATGTTTTGTAGATGTCTTTCAGTTCTATTTCCTCCAAAGTCCTGTTTAACACCAGTATTTCTTTGTTGACTTTCTGCCTTGATGATCCATCTACTAATATAGGTCTCCCACTCTTACAGCATTGCTGTCTTTCTCTGTTTTTATTTCTAGTAACTTTGTTTTATAAAGCTGGGGCTAAGTGTTAGGCACATATATATCTAAAATTTGTATGTCTTTTCATTGAATTGATCCTTTATCATTATATAAGAGCCATCTTTGTCTTTTTTTTTTTTTACTGTTTTTGAAGTCTCTTTTATCTGATATGAGAGTGGCTATTTTTACTTGTTTTGGATTTCCATTTGCATGGAATATTTTCTCTCACCTCTTTACTTTGAGTATTTAAGAGTCTTTGAAAGTTAAGTGGGTTTCTTGAAGGCAGCAGATTTTTTTTTTATCCATTCTACTGCCTATATCTTTTAGTGGGCATTGAGACCATTTACTTTAAGAGTTAATAATGATATGAAAGGTAATATCCAATTCATCATGCTGGTTGTTATATGGCTGCTTTCTTTCTTTATTTTCTCTATCATGTTGGTGTTTCATAAGGCCTGTGAACTTTATTGATTTTCAGAATTTTCTTGCTAGAGTATTTCAACCTTTTTTTTTTTTTTCAGTGTTTAAAACTCCTTTGGGTATTTCTTGTAGAAACTGGTCTTGTGATGACAAATTCCCTCAGCGTGCAAGCATACTTTAATTTGAAATGGGTCATAAACATAAAACTGAAAAACATAAAACTTCTAAAAGAAATAATAGAAAATCGTCTTCATAGTATTGGAATATGCGAAAGGTTCTTAAACAGAACACAAAAGGCATGAGCATAAAACATTGATTATTGGACTTTATTAACATTTTTAATGTTTTTTCTTTGAATGATGCTATAAAGACAATGAAATGGCAAGTATGAAACAAAGGTTTAAAAATATTTTCCAAAAAATTTTATTTTATGCCTGCCCTAAAGCACATGAAAAACACTCAGCATTATTAGTCACTGTAAATGTAAATCAAAACCATCATGAGAAGCTATTACTAACTATAGAAGAATAAAATAAAAACAAAAATAAAAAAGAACACAGTACCAGCTGATGCCCAGGAAGTAGAGTACATGAAATTCTTATACATTGCTAGCAGAAATATAAAATGCTGCAACCCACTTTGGATAATTCCAGCAGTTTTTTAGAAAGCTAAACATTCACTTACCAAGTGATTTGACAAATTATTTCTAGATATTTACCTAATAGTGATGAAATCATATATCTAGAAAAAGACACATGTGAATGTTGATACACAAGTTTTACTTATAATGGCAAATAATTGATAATCATTCAAAGATTCAACAGGTAAGAAATGTTTATTAATGTGGTATAGCTAATACTACTCAGGAATACTACTCAGGAACAAACTATTGAACTGTACAACAAAATAGATGAAACTCAAAAGCATTCTGCTAAATAAAGGAGCCTTGTACATAACAGTCACACTCTATCACTATATGATATACGTATATATATTCATATAAAATGTTTGAAATCAAAAAAATCTCTTACAGTTACCAAATGAAGATAAGTAGTTGCCTGGGTGGATCAGATGGTAAGAGAGAATGGACTGCAAAGGGCATTAATTTGTACTCATGCAGGTGTACACATTGCAAAAATGCCTACTGAAAAGTGCACTAAGCATATTGTATTTTATTATATGCAAATTATTCGTAGAGAATGTTTTTAAAGGTATCAAGTAAAAAATGAGAGGTCATTGTTTTATATGACAGTTATCATGTTAAGCTTACTAATCATATGAATTTTTGCAGCTCACCAGTAATATTGTCAGTCACTAGTTCAAACATCCCTTATCTATTCCAAATAACTATTCTAGTTGTCTTTAACTTACCAATTAAATAGGTGCAAATGATATGATAAAATAATTATCTTGATTTGATTGAAAAGCGATTGCCAACCAAAAGTTAAGAATTTCATAATTAACATCTAAGTTTGCTGTGGTGCATATTTTAAAGTTACAAAGCAATATTACAGTAATTTTCTCAAATGACCTTCACAATGGAAGGATTGAGGAACATATAGAACATATTTAAACTCCTCATAAACTCCCGTAATTGCTAGAACGTACAATAGTCTATGGTCTGAATGACTCTATGGAATTATGAGTTTCTCATCTTTTAGGCCACACCTTAGCTACCACCAAAAGAGAGGCTTGCCTCAACTTAGCGTTTCCCCAAATCAGGATAAAGGAATGGCTTGAGGGATAGATTATTCTAATAGTCTGACAAAGCATATGGACCAGTTTGTTCTGATACAATTCAGAAATCCATGATATGAGAAAGGACAGAGAGAACATACCATAGAGTAGGAGGAACGAGACAACAGTTTTCAAGGCACTTATGTGGGCCTTGGTTTTAGGGTCTTTGTGTCCTCTGGAATTGAGTTGCATCTTCCGGAGATGTTTCCACAGGGAAAAAATTAACAGGAGAAAAGAGATCAGGGCCACAGTAAATGGTATTAGGCTGAATATAGACATAATGAATTTGACCTGCCATGAAAATGTTGCAAAGTCACTCATTTTAGAATTCCAAGTTGTGTTTCTTTCATATCGACCCAACCAGTCTTTGGTATGTATGTGTATTTGTAGCACATTTAAAAATAAGAAGACCAAGGTTACTAGCAGTATCATCAGAATCACTTTTTTTACTCTCCATTTCAGATAGAGAAAAGTAGGGCTGGAAAAAGTGGCTATTTTGAGCAAATAAAAGATGCTAAGGATCGTAGCAAGCCAGAGACTGAAGTGATTGGCAACTATCCAGGTAAAAATAACAAGTCTTAATTCTGTTCCCGCCATAAATAAGGCTTGATAATGAAGAGTTGCAAACCAATTTACTAATATCTCCCAAATCAGACCAATTCTGAAGATCGCCAGGATAATGAGGATTTGATCAACCAAAAATAGCTTTCTTTTACTGACCCAGTCAATGCAGTTTATCAGTACTATGAATCCATTGCTCAAATTCCCAATTATGAACTGTGCAATCATTATAAGAGTTAAGATGTTCTGTAGGCCACTTTCCATGTCAGAACAGAAAAAGCTCAAAATCTCTATCACTCCTGGTTATTTGTTGTTCTGAGTTCTATTTGTGTTCTTGAGTGAACAGTTGAGTTGTTCTTCCTCCTTCTCTTCTTCCTGCTCCTTCTTGAATTATTGACTTTAGTGTTAACTCAGAAGTCGTCAAGGTGTGCCTATCAATCATCACATAGCTGCTCTTGTAAAATATTCATTGTTTTCCCATTTCTCTGCTGAGACCTTGCTAATGTATTTATGTCCCCTCCATAGGCAGAAATGGTTCATAGATAATTATGAAAGCAAAGTACAATTCACATTTGCAACCATGCAAATAAAGATATATTCTCTTTCATTGTTTTGTACTTTTGTGCCTTGTCTAAGCTGTAGAAAGTTTAGAGTCAACAGCTTGAGTTCTGTGGTACAAAGATTATAAAAATCTGATTCATAAAATACGTAGCTAAATGATGGCTTTGTGGTTAACAGCATGGCCACAGAGGATCTGTGAAACACACAAAGGTAGGTCTATGTTATTTCAAAAAAGTCTTGAGTTTCTTGTGGAGCTAAAGCCAGATCTGGTTAATATTGTGAATGAAGAGAAGCTCATCTACAGAGCATCCGTCTCTTTCTCATTCCCTGCCCACTCACCACTCAGTGTTGCTCTCCACCATCCCTTAGAGGCCTTCAGATTTTATACACTATTACTCCACATTTCTTTTCAAACTTAAAGATGAGCAAAAAAATAAATTAATAATATTAGCAAGAGCTACAAGAGAATGAAGTACTACATTATGTCTTAAATTTAAAAACTGAGAGTCAAGCAAAGAAATAGTAATCCCACCACCATTCATAAGAGATACATTCCAAGACTCCCAGTAGATGCCTGAAACAACTCTATATATTCTATATTTTTCCTATGTGTAAGTATCTATGATAAGGAATGATTTACAAATTTGGCATAGAAAGAGATTAACAACAATAACTAATAATGAAATAGAAGAATTATAACCATATTCTGTAATAAACTTATCTAAATATGGTCTCTTTCTCTCTCTCTCTCTCTCTCTCTCTCACACACACACACACACACACACACACACACACTCACACACACACACACACAGTATACTATTATACTCTACTCATCAATTTTTGAACCAGAGTAGACCTCAGGTAATTGAAACCACAGAAAATGAAACTAGACATAAGGGGGGGACTACTGTATTCAGAGTGATAAATCAAGATCTCTTATCCCACCCCACCCTCTCAAACAATACCAGGGAATGTGCATTAGCAAAATTCTGAAAATGTAAAGACTCGAGAAAGATTGTCTAGTTAAATATTAAGCTAAATAAAACACTATTTTAATTTTTATTGTATCATAATGCATAGCTATTTTGTAGATAAGGAAAACATTATTTTTACTTAATTAACATGTAGCATGTGAATTATAAATATTTTTATTTTAACACTCATGCAAATTTTACTGGGTGATCTACAGAACACTCAAGTTCACAAAGTAGTTTGATGACATCACTACTAAATGATTTGCTAATTTTTGTTACAAATTTTCTACTTTGTAATATCTAAGTAGTTATTTTCCATTTTGTTGTTATGTTGGTATATTCATCAAAGTATGGTAGGACATATTTCCTTTAACAGTTTTTTAGCTTTTTATATTTATAACCTTTATATAAGATATGTGTTATGCAGGCTTTCATTTGCACGCTTAACAAAGGTCTGAAGAAAACCTTTCAATTTTTCATTATTGAAACAAACGGGACAATCTTCCTATTTATCCAGAGAAAAGAGTTTGAAGATGATGGCCACAACATGTTAATAGCCACAATCTGCATAAATCGGTCACCTGAGGAAGAGGACAGTGATTACATATGAAAAAATACTATAGACTTTTAGAACTTGTGCAGTAATACATACTAGAGAGATAGTGAATGAATAGAACATTTGCAATTTTGAGCTTCATGTTCCTAGTATGCTTATATAAGAGAAACCATTTTTAAAAATAATAAATTTGATCAAAGAAAAGTGGTCTTCCACTTCTATGGGAGACAGAGAATATATGCTAGGGGGAAAAAAATCACAGAAAGACTATTCAAGTATTCTGAACTGAAAAGGAAAAAGAAGAAAAGGGTAGGAAGAGAAAACTATGAAAGGTTTGATTATGTCATGAATTTTCCTTGGATTGTTGAGATAATCATATAACACATAAAGGTTTAACTTTTTTTCACTTACTATTATACACTTAAGATATCCTCAGCCCTTCAGTAAATTCTTATATGACCGTACAACTTTGTGTGCTAATATTATAGCAAGGACAGTTTTCCTTCACTGATAAACCTGTCATTAAATGTCCAATAGTAGCGGGGCTCGGTGGCTCAGCCTGTAATCCCGCACCTTGGGAGGCTGAAGTGAGTGGATTGACTGAGCCCGCGGGTTCGAGACCCGCCTGGGCAACTTGGCGAGACCTCATCTCTACAGTAAATCAAAAATCAGCTGGGCGTGGTAGCGCGCGCCTGTAGTTCCAGCTACTGGAAGGCTGACGCGGAAGGATCGCGGAGCCCAGCAGGTCGAGGCCACTGCACTCCAGTCTGGGCGACAGAGTGAGACTCCAACTCAAAAAAAAAAAAAAAAGTCCAATAGTAGAGTTGCTAGTGGGCATCCCTGCATTAATCTTGATCCTAAAAAGACTATGTCCTTTAAATTCTTCACGTTATTTGCTCTCCTTTTCAATTTATCTCACCAGAAATTTATCAATATTAGTCTATTCAAATAACCAAATCTGTCCTGTTCGATCTTTTCAAACGTATTATTATCTTTCATCAATTTCTTCTCTTATATTACAATTCTCTTTTTTGAACTGGTTTTGATTGTGCTTGTTGTTGCTTTCTAAATTTTTTGAAATGGATACTTGGGATTAATATTCATCCTTTCTTCTTTTCTACCATATATATTCTAAAGATATGCAATTTTTCTCTACAAATCTCTAACAAATTCTCACAACGTTTGGACAATGTGCCATAACACTTATATTTACATTTTTCTAATTTTTGTTGTGGTTTTTCTTTACCTATGAACTATTTTTAAAATTATGTTTAAGTTTCCATTCACTATTTTGTTATTTATTTCTGGCAAAATTGAGTTAAAGTCAGATTTCAAATTCTACAAGCTGAAAATTTGTGAATCCACCTAAATTTTACATTATGTGTTTGATCAATTTTGACAAATGACTTGTGTTTGATGAAAATAGTATGCATTTTGAAGTATAGTGTTTCATACTTCCACTAATTCTATTTGTTATTTATGTTGTTTACATCCTATTTATCATTTCTGATTTGGCCTTTTTGGTCTATATTTATTTAGATTTAATATTATTCTATGCTACTGTGAGTATAGATTTATCAATTTCTCTTTGAAGTCTGTCAACTTTTACTTTATGTATTTTGATGCCACGTTGTTTGGAGCATACAACATTAGAATTACAGTGTACTCATGGTAAATGTAACCTTTAGCCATATGAAGTGACATTACTTACTGTAATACCCTTAAAAAATCTATTTTGTATACATTAAAATAATTATATTCTCTTATTTTTGCTAGTGGTTTATGGTATGATTTTTTTTCCACTTTTTTTCTAGTTCTAATGGCAAATCTCTTTTTATATGAGACTTATGTTCTTCCTCCTTCTCAGGACATCTTTAACTATCTCTGGTCTTAAGGGAAACCTGTCACAGCTAGAGGACCCTAGAAAAATAACAGTAACAACTGCATAAATCCTTACATATGCTATGAAAAGAATTAGTGGAAGGTAAGGGCCATCACTAAGAAAGAGGAAGAAAAAAATGGAGGTATTTGGCAAACCTAATAAATATGTAAAAGGAACAATTGGAAACCCAAGCAAATTATCATTCTCTCCATTGTATCAGTCCTATAGAGATCTGAAAAGAATTCCCAATGAATTATTGTTACCTTCAAGAAATATATTTGGGAGATGATCTGGCAAGAATGAGATAATATTGATATAGATATTCTGTTCTTTCCCCAATCAGGGCAGTTATTAATGCCATAGTTAATACTAACATGAAAATGTCCTCCTTTGTACCTGGTCTCTCTTCAGGGAAAAATCTCTCACTTTATAATAATTTTTTATGTTTAATTATGGGAATGAAATTTAATACCTTCTGTTTCAGTACTTCTCTGTTACTTCTTCCATTTATTCCATTAATTGTTAATACATTTTTAATTCCATTTTAAAAATCAGTCTTCTGTAGGACAGAATCATATCAGTCTTTATGAAATCAAAGCTATCATCATTTAAATGATCCAGACATCAATTTTCATACTAACAAATATTTTATTTCTTTTATAAGAGCCACAGGTGATAATTTTCCATATTCAAAAGAGTACCCAAACAATGAAGTCTAGTATCCTTAGATGCAAATATAGGCAGTTTTTCTTTCATCATTTTCACATTTTGATTCATCCTAAAATACAACGTAAGAGCACATTAGAGAGCCCAATTAGGAGACTAAGAGGAGGTTAGTAGCTGAAATTGGCAGAAGATTTCTGAATTTAGAGATGGCAATCCAGCCTCACCATCATTATCAGCATCATTATTTATTAGATTTTAATAATTTAGTAGCAGGAATAAACTCAAAACCAGCATTTTGGATTCAAAAGATTCAAAATTAGACCCCTTATTCACTAATCATGAACACTTTAATAGTTTATCACCCAGTGATAAATTTATACTAAAAAAAAACAGTGACAGATTAAAAGACAAAAATAAAAAATTGAATGTTTATTCTATTCTTGGCCATTTTAATATAGTCTAGTTCTTCCACACAAAGCTTAAATGCATGTTTATATAAGTGTGCACACACAAATACCCACAAATATGCTATAAAAGCCGGGCTCGTTGGCTCAGCCTGTAATCCCAGTTTTGGGAGGCTGAGGTGAGTGGATTGCCTGAGCCCGCAGGTTCGAGACCCGCCTGGGCAACTTGGCGAGACCTCATCTCTACAATAAATCAAAAAATCAGCCAGGCGTGGTAGCGCGCGCCTGTAGTTCCAGCTACTTGGAAGGCTGAGGCGGAAGGATCGCCGGAGCCCAGCAGGTCGAGGCTGCAGTGGCCGGGACTCCAACTCAAAAAAAAAAAAAAAAAAAAAAGGCTATAAAAACCTTGTCGTTCCATATCAATAAATCATAAACTTAGTTATTCAAGTTGTTTTATGTGTGGGAAAAGTTTCTATGATCAAAGAAGCTTGGAAACACCACATACAATATTTTTCCATTGCTTTATAACAGAATACTTTAAAATATTAAGAGTTCAGAGAGGTACTGCAGCAGAGAACGTTGTTTAACTTTCTTAACTTTAACCTAGCATTTACCAAACTTATTTTGAAAATCAAGACTGTTTCCATGCAATGTTTATCAGCATTGTGTTGACAAAGTGATCTTGGGACATCCATTGAGCATCACTGCTTTACAACAACCTTCTTTTTAAATTTAATTTAATTTATTTTTATTATTATTATTTTTAACAGTGGGTGTCTCATTGTGTCACTAAAATTGGAGTGCAAGAGACCTGAACATAGCTCACTGCAGCCTGGAATGCTTGGGTTTAAGTGGACCTGTGCCACAACACCCAGCTAATAAATGTAAATGAGGGACCTCCAAAAAGTGGAATTTATTTATTTAAAAATTGTATATTTATTCTTACATGCTTAACTTTAGTCACCTTCAAAGTAATTGCTTGCCATTTGTTGTAATACACCTATTAAGATGCTTTCCCACTCTCAAAACAGTTTTTGAATTCTTCATTTTGATGTCTTTTAGGTGATGCTGTCATTTTTTTGTTTCACTTCTTCCAGATTGGCAAAACTTTCCCTTTGAGGACTTTTTTCATCAGGGGAAACAAAAAAAAGTTGCTCAGAGTGAGATCAGGTGAATAGGGAGAGTGGGACACAGGGATTATTCTGCTTTCAGTCAAAACTGCTGAACGCCGCAGCGCGGTGTGGACAGGTGCCTTGCAATGGTGGAAGAAACAGTCAGTTGTTTACCAACTCCGGACGTTTCTTTCATAAATCATCTCTCACAACAGTGCTAGCTGGTACACTAATACCAATGGGTTCCCAAAACACTTGCTTAGTGGAGGAAGCCTGTGAATGGCATATTCTTGCACATTAATTATTTATTTAATATTTTAAAATAAATGATTGGGTGCTTTACAATATTTCGTAAAGTAAACCTACTGGTTTGATTGTATCCTCGTGTTAAAATTTGATCCCAGTGTGGCAGTGGTGGGAGGAGAAACCTGGTGAAAGGTGTTTGAGTCATGGGAGCAGATTCCTCATAAATGACTTGGTGCCAATATTGTGGCAGTTTTCACTCTGGTAAACTGAATTAATTATCCTGAGAATCTTGTGAGGATGTGCTGTTATAAACCCAGGGTACCTCTCAGGTTCGTCTCTTAACATGTCTGCTTCCCCTTTAACCTCCCATCATGTCCTGGTGCCACCCGAAAGTCCTTACCAGAAGACAAGCAGGTGATGGGGCCATGCTTCTCGAACTTCCCAACCTGCAAACCATGAGCTAAATAAGCCTCTTTTCTTTACTAGCTACCTAGCCTTAGGTATCCTGTTACAGCAACACAAAATGAACTAAGACAAAACCCTGCAGTGAAATCTCTGATTATTTGTATGCTGTAGTTGTAGAAGTGAGTCAAGACCTAGATTCAGTGAAAATGTATGGGAATATTTCAGACATGTTAATACTGACAAATGTCCCTAGAAAATAAACATACTAGTAGAAGTTCTCACTAGCAATAAATTAAAGAGACTGTTCATAATTTTGCTCATATGCTAACTCTATTAACAATTTACAAAGGAAAAGGTGACCAGTTTGAAATACAATCAAAAGTATCTATCATTCATTGTACAGTAGTATTGCACTGAACTTACATTTTGTTTAGTGTAAGGCTAAGTTTTTCAATATATTAAGCAAGATTTTCCATTATTTTTGAAATTGCAGTTGTGTGCTTCACGTATACATATATTACATCTTTTATATATACATACTAATGCAATGAAATTTCATTATTGGGCTCCTGAAATAACCACCTTTTTTAGGAATAATAAAGATATTAAATCTTCTTCTATTATATACATTGAAAATATTTTTAAAGGCTGTTGTTTACCCTTTATTATATTTATTTGCTTTAGGCATTCAGAAATCATATAACTGTGCTGTTAAATACATCCTATTTTAAAGGACCCTGCCTTTAACATCATGTTTAAGTATGTCTTTCGAACTTCAATATTATCAAGCTATTCATGCTATTTCTCTTTTTGGTTATGTTTCTATTTCTTATATTGAATATTTAATTCTCTTGCTTATTTAGAAGAAAGACGTGTGTTACAGATTTACTTCAGATTACAATGTTGGTTTTTATTTCAAATAGCATTATTGGTATCACAACACTAATTATTGCAGAATTAATTTTTCTCTGCATGTTTAAGACAACACATTTATTACACACACTATATTTTTACACCAACAAGAGAATTTTTCTAACTCTGTTTTCTAAGGTACTAGTTTTTTCATCTTCATACATTCTTAGATGATGTCATGCTATGCTTCTCCTTAAACGGTCATCTCATATGAAATAAAAGTTCAGAGTACACATAAGTAACTAATGATTTGTGGGACCTGACTCAGAATGGACAAACTATATTATTTTTATTAGAAAATGTAAATTTAATATTTTTTATTAATGGCTGTACTTCCCTAAATCAATGTCACAAAAGTCTTATTTTGTCTTTCTTATAAAAATTTTAAAGATTTGCTTTCAGATTTAAAGCGAAAATATATTAGATGTTGTTTATCTGTATATTGTGTGTTAAAAATACAATGTTTGACCTTAAATTAAATGCCAGTGGTCTCAATATCACTAGTTAAAGAGTTTTTTGTTTTTCACTGACTTCTAGTGTCAACTTTATGTGATAAGTAAAAATAAACTTTTGTCTATTTTTATCCACTGACCTAATATTTATTGTATACTTTCTGTCTGTGCCAAAATTGTCACCGTTTTAATTGTTTAAACAACATTTTTAAATAAATATTGAAATCTGTTAGGATAACCCTACTTTATTTTCATTTTCAATAATTATCTGGAATATTTTTGAATTTTTAATTTACCATAAATAATCTGGAATTCTGTAGTCAATCTTGAAAAGAAATCCCTTTGGGATTCTGGTTAGCGTTACATAAAATACATTAATTAATTTGGAAATATCAAAATCTTAGGAAACTGATCACCACATATATCTCTATTCAAATATTTAGGTCCTTCACTAAAGTATTATAATATATAGTATCATGAAACACTTTTGTGAGACTTAGTTGCAATCAATTTATGGTTCTTGTTTCTAATGTGAAAGGGATTATTTTTAAATTACTCATTCTAATGGACCACAGCAGGTGAATTAGGTGTACTTCTGGATGCTATCTATTGACTATATTCCACAAACTTGGCAAATGTTCTTACATTAAAAGTTTTTCTATTGATTCCTTTGTATTGTCCAGGTAGACATTTCCACTATCAGCGTGTGATTTAAAAAGTATCCAAATTTCTATGTCATTTAATGTTTCTTATTATAATGCATTGGTTAAATTCTTTAATAAAAGTGTCAATGAATAAGTCTATTTCTTAATCTTAATTAAATAAAATTTCAGTGTGTTACAGTAGTAACTATGCTTCTGTATTTGTTTAGTACACAACTTTTCAAGTTATTAGCATTTACTTTTATTTATTTTGGTTTGGGTATTTATCTTCATTAGGATTAAATTAGATCAAATAATCTTGTAACACCTATTGAGATAATTTGTGTAAATTAAAATGATCTATTTTCTAGTATTAAATTATATTGCACTCTTGGAATGAATCTTCACACGTATGATATAATTTTTTAAATATGGTATGAGACTGATTTCTTCTCATATTTTTCTTAGCTTTTTTGAAACTGTGTCCATGATTCTACCTTCCTGTTATTAGCTCTCCTGTGTTTTTTTTTTTTTTTTTGCTCCTTTTGTGTATATTTTTTTAACTTCTTAAAATAAATAGCAATGAAACTTTTAGGCTCACTGCAATCACTTGAAGAAAGTAAAAATTATGACTTTCTTATAACTTTGTTAAACTTTTCCACAAACTCACCTTTTGATTTTTTGTGTGTATTTTGACAGTATGTTTAAGATCTTCGAAATTATTGATCTATTAAAGTTTTTCACTACTAATATAAATATTTGGTGATCTGTGCTTTTTTAAAAACTTGACTAGAGAGTGACTTAATTGTCCAACATTTTTTACTGATTTAACATTTTATTACTTTCCATTCTATGTAATATCTGTTCTATAGAATCTGTTGAGACACAATCTTTTTTAGAGTGTCCATGATCCCGATGTTTATGTTTCATGTACATTTGAAATATGTATAGCTTTCTGTCAAGTACAGATTTCTACATAAAAGTATTTTATTGATTTTGCTAATGTGTTCTCTAAATCTTCCACAACATTATTAATTCTGCTTGCTATGTAAGCATATGAAATGTATCTTAAATTCTATTTGTTGATTTATCAGTTTGTGTTTTGCTTTACCTATTTAGGTAACACATTGTTAGGTGTGTTCAAATTTATGACTTTTTGCACCTTTTCCATGAATGTGTTTTATTTTTGTGACTCTGAAATGACCCTTCTTTAACTGCTAGTGCTGTTTACTTTAAATATAAGTTTGTCTGATATTTTTATTTGGGTAGTATATTATTATTAGCTATAATTCAGCTAGATGTGGCAAATATAAACAAACAAGCAATTGAATGTAACTTAAAATATGGAAGATATCTATTTCTCAAATAACTGAAAAGTACACAGGAAAGCATTTGTGGCACAAATATGCCCAAGAGAATAATATGATTCCATCACTAATGATGGGTAACAGATATTGGGAAGTAAGTAGCAGTCACTGTGGTCATTATATATGGCACATTTCTACCCACGTATTTTCTGTCTCTCTGATTTTCTGCTTTCGGTGTGCTTCTTGAAAGCAGAATATAGTTATTTTTTGTTTTCATATTTATTCTTTTTTAATAGATTAGTTAATTATTTAAATTCGTGGCATTTGCTGATGTCATTAGACTTGTTTTTACTGTTTTATTAAAGTTTTGTTAGTTATCAATTTTTCCCTTTTACTTTCATTCTCTTTTCTTGTTTTGAAGTTGAATTAGTAGAATTTTTTATTCATTTCTCCATTTAGTCAAAGTTTCTATTTATGTATTACAAACCACCTCAAAAAATAGTGATTTAAAACAGCAGTTCATAACTTTTTCCCTTGGTTCTGTGGATTGTCCAGCTTCACCAGGCAGTTCTTAATTGTGGTCCTTCATGTAGTTGTCATCAGATAATGTCTGGGACTAGAGTCGCTGTGAAGGTTCAAGTGGGCTGCACACCTGGGATAGGTCTATCCAACGACTGGCAGTTGATGAGGATTGCCAGCAAGGAGCTCCATAAGTGCTGTCCAGCAAAGTGCCCACAATAACCTTCTCTGTGCCTCGGACTTCCAGCCGTACTGTGGCTGGATTCCAATAATAAATGTTTCCAAAGGCAAGAATGTTGTTAGTATCAGAAAGCTGGGTCCCAAAACATTAGTTATGCTATATTATCTTGATTAAAGCAGTTGCAGAGCCTGTCCAGATTCAAAAGGAAGGCAAATAGACCTCCTTCTTAATAGAAGTGTCAAAAAAAGTGGTCATTTTTATTCCACCATACCATCTACAATTTTCAGAATTATACCTTCTTTTCCTATTTATTCAAATCATCTTAATTTGTTAAAATTCAAACTTTTTTTTAAAAGACCAAAATTTAATGTCTCCGTTCTTCTATTTTCCTCCAATTATGACTAATTTCTTAGTATACAGTTGTACTCGATCTTCCCACATATTTTTAAAATTTAACTGTCTTATGATAGATTCTATCCACAGATGTTTCAATATTTGTAGCAGCATTATATGCAAAACAGTACAGATTTTAAAAAATAACAAAAACGATTAAAAATTATAGAAGACAATAAATATAAAATAATTATAGCAGAAGCTCACAGGCACTTTTAACTGACAGATAAAACAGACAAAAAATTTTTAAAGACTTATATGTTAATAACAAAATAATAGAATTTATTTAAAGAAAACAAAATAGCAAAAATAGATTGTATACAGAAAAAGAAATAAGAAATAAAAATCACCCATAAAAAGAAAATAGAATGGAATTACAGTGTGCCTTTATAAATCAGATTATCATAATTTTAGACAATTTTAAAATGAAAATTAAATATAAATCAAAACACTTCTATATCTGAAATATTCATATAATACAAAAATCTGAACAAACAGAAAACTCAAATGTAGTGAAAATTTGAAAATAAAATAGAAAGAAACTGCTGTGAAAACTAAAGTGATTTGATTTACATAATAATCAGAAACAGAAACTGAATGAGTCTTAATGCAACAGGGTATTAAAAATAAATTACATAAGAAATAAATCCAAATAATTATAAAAGAAAAGACAAAAGATAAAATTAACGTGTTAGAGCAGAAATAAGAATTAATACAAATAAATAAAAGCAACATTAATAGGTGAATATAAAGGATTACTAAATTTAGAACAGTAACAAACTCTTAAAATGAAATAAATGGACAAAAGACTGTAAAAGTTCTTGAATAAAGGAACAAATAGATAATAGGTAAAATCTGAGAAAGGTGTTTTAAAAGATGAAACATTTCTTTCTACATTCTGAAAAAATAAACTTGAAAATTTGAAAACAGTTTCTACAGATACAAAATATAAAATGACTTCTGATGTACAAAATGACATGAAAAATATACTAAGCATGTTAAAGTACTTAATATCCAGTAAAATATTATAAAGCTTAACAAAGAATTGACTCCTCCCAAAAGTTACTAGATAGGAATAGCTGCAGTAGAGAGCTCCTTGTTTAACAGGCAGTCTTTTAACATGGCAACATATTCAAAATATTGAAAACAAAAGAAATAGTCCAAGTTTGCTAAATTAAATATTTTTATATACTACTCTAATAAAGGTATTAACTAATAAATCTCACTTTCAAAACTAAGTAAAATATTTCCAAACAAACTCAAATGATACATTAGTTAGAGGATGAACAAGCAGACTTTATTCCAGGAATGTTTATTATTTATTTTAATAAGTTAGAAGAAAAAAAATCTGATCCTCTCAAAAGATGCCTTTGATGATATTCAACATCTTTCTTAAAACAATTTTTGTAAGAGAGTTCTGGAACCCTTCTAACCTGACGTGTATTTGCAACACAAAAATTATCTAATAAAAAAGGAACAAAAAGGAAACCTACAATATCATAATTACTTAATGAAAAGTGGATGTTCTTATTTAGCATCAGACAAACAAACATATTAATGAAATATACATGTTCAAGATGCAAGCAATAAAATTACCACTGCATGCAGATTTTTTACCCAGAATATAACATAGTCAATTAAAGAAAACAAGAGAAGAAACAAAAGACATTGTAATGACTATAAAAATGTTATACAATCGCTAACTATTAATTCAATTTTTAAAAATCTCTGTGACTACATAATAACCAGCTAGCAAATATCATAAGAAAGTGACCATTCTTAAAAGAACCAAAAGACATTCTTTTATTTCTTTATGCTACTGTGATAGCAGCCATCTGATTTTTATCATTTTAATTTATTTGTACTTCGGATGATAAGAATAACTTCTTTTCTAGTGATGTGTTCTCCTGGTGAGGTATTCTCTGCACCACAGGAGTCTGCAGTTCTGGCTGCCGGAAATGCTTGGATTCATAGAATATAAATATAAATTATAAGCTATGGCTAGAACATCTCTGCAATATGCAGGCTTCATCTTGAGAAAAGGAAGCTCGCTCTTCTAGACCTACCATATGCAATTCTTTCAATCATTCATTCATTTATTGACTGTTCAAGTATTTATTGAACTACTCTTTGTGCCAGGCTCTTTTTCAGGTCACAATTATGGGCAAGACTAACAAGTCTTCTGCCCTTAGAGATCATGCATTCTACTCAAAGGACAGAGAATAATAGACAGCATTCTGTGGTATTCAAAATTTGACATTATTGACCCTTTGGCATGTTTATTTCTTATCTCTCTCCTACTGTACTTGGATCAAGTACAATCTCCCTTCTCTCCATTATAAAATCAGCCCTGGTAAAAAATCATGTGCTTTTTTTCATAAATTTTCATGTTTTTTTCATAATTTTTCCTTTCTAATACTTTTCTTAATGTCCATTCTATTTTCAACTCACAGTGACCCGAGGTTTACAATAAAATAAAGTATACATTCAGAAAACATGATAAAATAAAATATAATCACATAAAATGTACCCGTAAAGTAAAATTTCCAATTCAATGACCATTACAAGCTGAAGTGTTGGAGATATGTGCATCCTAATCTACGTTTAACAATTATGATGGAAAAAATTGATAAATTGCCAAGGAAATTTGCAATTTCCAAATTTTCTGAGAATCAATAAGCAACCCGTTTGTCACTCAATCTTTCATCCTATTAATAAAGGTATAAAGTGGGAAGAGCAAGTGACGTACAGTTTGCTTTTGATTATTAAAAAATGTCTAACAAATATATGTCAACTGATTCTTACAATTGGAAAACTGATATGCATAAAAAATCATGATCCACCCATTTATCACAGCTAACCCTTGGAAATCTATGCATACTTTTTTGTGTATAAGAAAAGAGTTTATTTGGGCCAAGCTTGAGGATTGCAATTCAGGGGGACATAGATTCAAATAATCCTGAATGTTATGTATCACTTTGACTACCCCCAAAACATAACTAATAGCATTCTGTTAACTTAGAAGCTTTACTGATAACATAGAAAGTCAATTAGCACATATGTTTCTGTTATATGTGTTATATACTATATTCCTACAATAAAGTAAGCTAGAGGAAAAAATGTTATAAAGAAAACCATAAAGAAGAGAAAATATATTTACTATTCATCAAGTGAGTGGATCATGATAAAGGTGTTCATTCCTGTTGTCATCATGTTGAGTAGTCTGAGTAGGAAGAGGAAGAGGAAGGGTTTGTCTTGCTATCTCAGGAGTGGCAGCAAGAGAAGCAAACACAGGTCAAACCTGTGTTTTCTTATTTTATATATATATACTTAATTTTTGTATTTTAAAGATGTGGGGTACAATTCAGAGTTAGGTATACAAAAGTTCATTAAGCAGACACCCATGCTGATGAGGTATGCCTCCCCTCCCCCAGCATATTCCCAATATTGCCAATCCCGCCTACCCCCCACCCCCGCCCTCAGCTGTTTACTGCTACTGCCAATCCTTTTCTTATAGTATTATGATAATTGTTCAAGTTTCACTTATGAGTGAAAACAGATGATACTCTGTTCTTTGTTTCTGTGAAAGATCACTCAGTATTATAGACTCTAAGTCCATCTTGGTTGCTGTGAAGTTCATGATTTTTCCTCTTTATGGCTGCGTAATATTCTATTGTGTATATGTACCACATTTTTTTAATCCAGTCCTCTTTCAATGGGCAGCATTGTTGTTTCCAGGTTTTTGCTATTGTTAATAATGCTGAAATAAACATATGTGTGCAGGTATCTTTTTCAAAGAGCGCTTTGAGTTCCTCCGAGTATATTCTGAATTGGGGGAATGCAGGATCATATGAAAGGTCAACTTTTAGATCTTTTAGAAATCACCAAACTGTTTTCCACAGAGGTTGTATTAGTTTACATCCCACCAAAAATCTAGAAGTATTCCCTTTTCACTGCATCCTCTCCAGCTTCCGTTGTTTTTTGAGGTATTGATGATGACCATCCTGACTGGAGTTAGGTGGTATCTTAATGTAGTTTTAGCTTGCACTTATTTGATGACTACTGAGGCTGAGCATTTTTTCATGTATCTGTTGGCTGCTCGTATATCTTCTTTTGAGAAGTGTCTATTCCTATCTTTTGCCCACTTTGTAATAGAGGTGTTTGTTTTTTTCTTTTCAGCATGTTTGAGTTACTTGTAGATTCTAGTTATTAGGTCTTTGTCAGATATACAGTCAGCAAATATTTTTTCCCAGTCTGTGGGCTGTCTCCCTGCACTCTTGATGGTTTCTTTGGCTTTACAGAAGCTTGTCAGTTTGACGAGGTCCCACTTGTCTATATTATCTCTTATGGTCTGGGCACTTGGGGTTTTGATCAGAAATTGGTTGCCAGTTCCAATTTCCATAAGGGAGTCTCCTGCATTTTCTAAGGTTCTTATAGTTCGAGGTTTTACATTTAGGTTTTTGATCCATTTAGAGTTGATTTTTGTGTATGGCGATAGGTAGGGGTCTTGCTTTAATCATCTGGATGTAAACCTGTATTTTCAAGTGTAAACCATATATGCCCATCATGCATATTTTTGTCACTTTTATTGCAATTTTTCAAAGAGGTAAAAACTTTGTTGCTGGTAAAACTCTTGTAATTAGGTAATCAATATAATTTTTGCTTGTGTTTGAATATGCTAAACATATTCATATGCTATATGAATAGGCTATACATATAAATACAACGTGACATTTAATAAGCATAGACCAGAGCCTATTCAGGTAAGCATTTGGAAAATATTCAACATCACGCATTACAGGAGAACCCTCAAAGAAAGGTAAAATACCACGTAAGGATTCCTTAACAACGTTTGTCTTCTGGATTATATAAAATGGTCACCGGAATGGTTTATGGATGTAGCTTCCCAACTTTCATTCACATCTCAGCTGCCACAGCACCAAAAGAGAAGCTTTTCTTAGAGTACCATTTTCCAGAATCAAGAAAAGTAAGTAGATTGAATAATAAACATCTGCAATAGCCTGCACAAACATAAAGGTCAGTTTGGTCTGTATCGCCTCAGAATGGAAAACTATTACAAGAAGAGACAGGACATAAATAGCAAATAGTAAAAGGAAAAACATCACAGGTATCATGACTTTCACACGGGTCTTGACTCTAGAAACTCTGAATCCATTGCATTAAGCTTTTTGTTTTTGAGATTCTTCCACAAGGAGAAGATTAACCAGAGCGAAAAAATCAAGGATAGGGAAAAGGAGATGATGGCCTCCACATTAAATAGAATCAGTTTCGAAAAGATTTCAATGTCACTCCTTTTAGAAGAAGTCATATTTTCTTCATATGGATGTGTCTAGATATTAATGTACATGTTGTCATAGTAAGATTAAAAGACAATGAGACTAATGTGTCCAGCAACATGACCAGAACTACCATTTCAACTCTATGCTTTAAGTGGAGAAAAACAGGATTTGAAAAATTGGTTATTCTGAGAAAATAAAAGAAGTTAAGACTTGTGGCAAGTCAGATGCTAAAATGATTGGCCAACCCCCAGAAATAGCAAATTAGTTTCCTTTCTACTCATATGTAAAGATGAATACAACTTCTCTGTAAACCAATTCACCATTATTGCCAAAATCAGACAAATTTGGAGATTGCCAAAGCAGTGAAGATTCGATCAGATGAGATCTTTCACATCTTGACAAAATCAGTTCACCAATGTTATAAATCCACTACCTCAAATCCCAAATGTTAGTTCTATACATCATATTTCGTGAAGATGGTATACACTTAAAATATCAGCAAAGAGAGAACTGCAATTTCTGATTATAATGCTGACAGTTTTTTGATCTATCATATGTAAATTTATTCATATATATTTCTTAGATGTACAGTTAATTTCTTCTGTTAAAACATCCCTAGCAAGTAAACCTACAACCCCACTGCACGGACAGATTCCAAGGCAGTGGGAAGTGGGTATCAGATTATCCATATACCTGTTGGCGGATACCAGGACCTGCAAACAGATTTTGAATCACAGTTCCCCCCTTAAGTAAATCTCAAAACTGCAAAAAGGACCACCTCCAACCTACAGTGCAACTCCAGAATTGACCAAAGTAAGAGGGCATACATAAAGAAGAATAGGAGATTGAACAAACAGAAGTAAAAGCAACCCCTCTACGCCTGAATAACAGAATTAAAGAAGACAGTGATATGGAGGGAAGGACAAAGTAGGGAGGGAAAAAAACCACACAAATGAAGAAAAACCAAAAGAAGAATATAGGTCTCACACAGACCCCTGGGAGGTCAGACACTGAGAAAACAGACTCGGAACACAAACAATGAAGAGCCCCCAGAATGACTGGTCACATGCAAAAAACCCAGACATCAAGACATTAATAGAGAGAATTTAAAAAAATTAAGGAGAGACAAGAGGAAAATAGGAAGGAGCTGATATCAGAAATAACAGCAGTAAAGCATACTGTGATGGAAATAAATAACAAACTAATAAGCATGGAAAGCAGAATTAGCCAAGCAGAAGAAAGAATCTCAGAGCTCAAAGACCAAAACACAGAACTTACCCAAACTGTCAAAAAACATAGAAAAGAAGCTCAAAAACACAGAACAAAACCTTCAAGAGATGAATGATCACTTCAAGAGACCAAACCTAAGAGTAATTGGCCTTCCTGAGGCAGAGAGAGAAACAGAGGCCACACTGCAACAAACATTTCATGAAATCATTCAAGAAACCTTCCCTCATCTCATCAGTGATGAAAAAATTCAAACACAAGAGATTCAGAGAACCCCTGCAAGACAACAAATGAGAAGACCAATTCCTAGACACATAATAATTCGCCTAAACAAGGTAGGTATAAAAGAAAAAAATCCTAAAGGCAGCAAGAGAAAAAGGTCAGACTACCTACCAGGGAAGACCAATTAGAATAACAGCAGATTTATCTACAGAAATCCTCCAGGCTAGGAGAGCTTGGAGCCCTATCTTCAAAGTTCTAAAAGATAAACAATTTCAACTGAGAATAACCTACCCAGCCAAGCTAAGCTTCATCAGTGAGGGAGAATTGAAATCTTTCCCAGA
>CAUYQG010150549.1:0-18628 GCA_963574415.1 Tarsius wallacei | reverse complement strand
AACAATGTTGATTCTTCCAGTACATGAGCATGGAATATTTTTCCACTTGTTTGTGTCATCTTTGATTTCTTTGAGCAGTGTTTTGTAGTTTTCATTGTAAAGGTCTTTCACATCTCTGGTTAGGATGATGCCAAGGTATTTCATTTTTTTTGTGCCTATTGTGAATTGAATTGTGCTTTTTATTTGGGTTTCTGTTTGTTTATTATTTGTATATAGAAATGCGATTGTCTTTTGCACATTTATTAATATCGTGAGACTTTGTCAAAGTCCTTTATCGGTGCAAGGAGGTTTTTGACAGATTCTCCTGGGTTTTCAAGGAGGAATCATGTCATCTGCAAAGAGAGATAGCTTGACTTCCTCTTTTCCTATTGGATATCCCTGATCACCTTTCTCTTCTCTGATTGCTCTAGCTAGGACTTCTGGAACTATGTTGAAAAGGAGCGGTGAGAATGGGCATCCTTGTCTTGTTCTAGTTTTCAGGGGAAATGTTTCCAATTTCTGCCCATTTAGCAGTATGCTGGTTGTGGGTTTCTTGTAGATGGCTCTTATTATTTTGAGGTATGTTCCACCTATGCCTAGATGCTCAAGGGTTTTTATCAAGAAAGGGTGCTAGATTTTATCAAAAGCTTTTTCTGTATTTAATGATATAATCATGTGGTTTTTGTTTTTATGTCTGTTAATATATTTAATTACATTTATTGTCTTATGAATTTTGAATCAGCCCTGCATCCCGGAGATGAAGCCTCCTTGGTCATGGTGGATGATTTTTGAGATATGTTGTGAATCTGATTTGCTAGGATCTTGTTGAGAAACTTAGCATCTGTGTTCATAAAGGATATTGGCCTGTAGTTCTCTTTCTTTGTTGGGTCTTTACCTGGCTTGGGTATCAATGTGACGTTAGCTTCATAAAATGATTTGGGGAGAGTTCCGTCTTTCTCAATCACCTGGTATACTTTCAATAGGATTGGTAGAGTTCCTCCTTGTATGTTTTGTAGAATTCTGCTGGAAAACCATCTGGTCCAGGGCTTTTTTTTGTTAGGTAGTTTTCTTATGACATAGTCTATTTCCTTGCTTATTATTGGTCTATTTAGGGTCTCAATTTCTTCTTGTTTCACCTAAGGAGTTTGTGTGATGTAAGAAAGTCCTCCATTTCCTTCAGGTTTTCGAGTTTGTTTCCATACAAGTGTACATAGTAGTCTCTGATAATCTTTTGTATTTCTTTAGGGTCAAATGTGACTTCATCTTTTGTGTTTCTGATTGTGCTAATATGAGATTTTTCTCTCTTTTTCTTGATCAATCTAGCTAGGGGATCATCAATCTTGTTTATCCTTTCAAAGAACCAGTTTTTTGTTTCAGTGATTTTTTATATTATCTTTTTGTCTTCTGTGTCCCAGATCTGGGCTTTTTTTTGGTGATCTGGATTCTTCTGTTGAAGTTAGGGTTTGATGGTCTTGCTTTTCCAGCTTGCTTAGGTGATTTGTTAGGCTGTTAACTTGTGATTTTTCCATTTTCTTCATGTGCATTTGTAGAGTTATGAATTTCCCTCTTACTACTGCTTTCATGGTATCCCAGAGATTTTGGTAAGATGTTTCTTCATTTTCATTGGTTTCTAGGTATTTTTAATCTCTGTTTTGATTTCCAAGGTGACCCAGGAGTTGCTTGCATCATGCTGTTTGGTGTCCATGTTTTTGTGGGTTTGGGGGGAACTTTGTTGGCATTGATATTTATTTTTATTCCACTGTGGTCTGAGAAGGTGCATGGCAAAATTTCAATTTTATGAAATTTGTTTATGCTTGATTTATGGTTAAGTATGTGGTCTGTCTTAGAGTACATTCCATGTGGTGATGAGTTGAATACATATTCTATGGTCATTGGGTGGAGTGTTCTGTAGGTATCAGTTAAGTCCATTTGGTCAAGAGTGATATTGAGGTTCCGGATCTCCTTGCTAATTTTTGTCCTGATGATATGCCTAGGGTTGTGTGTGGGGTATTAAAATTCCCAGCTATGATAGTATTAGAGTCAATATCTTTTTTAAGTTTACCTAGAAGCTGCTTTATGAAAGTTGGTGTTCCTATTTTAGGTGCATATATGTTTAGGGTGGATATTTCTTGTTGATGGATTGAACCTTTTATCATTATGTAGTGATCTGCTGGATCTTTTTAAATTTTTGATAGCTTAAAGGGTGTTTTGTCTGATATTAAAACTGCCACTCTAGCTTTCTTTTTTTTTCTGTTCACCTGAAATTTTGCTTCCCCCATTCTCTTACTTTGAGTCTGTGAGTGTCCTTTCTGGTGAGATGTGTCTCTTGGAGAAAATATATTGTTACCTCATGATATTTTAACCATTTTGCCATTCTATGTCTTTTCAGTGGTACATTTAGTCCATTCACATTCAGGCTAATTATTGAAATGTGAGAGCTTATCCCTGTAGTAAGGTTCTTATAGAGTTGTTGTTGTTCCTGTTCATTGTCTTTCTTTTGATTTTGGGGTTGATTCATGTGTGTTTTCAATTTTTTTCCTGCTCTCTTGTGAAGAAAATTGTCATTCTTTTTCCCTTTTCTTTTGTGTTTAATACTTTCTTAAGTGTTTCTTGTAGAGGTTGTCTAGAGGCAACATAAGATCTTAGGGATTGAATGGTTGGGAAAGATTTTACTTCTCCCTCACTGATGAAGCTCAGCTTAACTGGATAGTTTATTCTTTGTTGAAATTGTTTATCTTTGAGAACTTTGAAGATTGGGCTTCATGCTCCCCTGGCCTGAAGTGTTTCTGTAGATAAATCTGCTGCTATTCTTATTGGTCTTCCCCAGTAGGTAGTCTGACCTTTTTTCTTGCTGCCTTTAGAATTTTTTCTTTTATACATACTTTGTTTAGGTGAATTATTATGTGTGTGGGAGCTGCTCTTCTCACTTGTTGTCTTGTAGGGGTTCTCTGGATCACTTGTGTTTGAATTTTCGTATCACTGATGAGATGAGGGAAGTTTTCCTGAATGATTTCATGGAATGTTTGTTCCAGGGTGGTCTCTGTCTCTCTTTCTGCCTCAGGAAGTTCAATTACTCTTAGGTTTGGCCTCTTGAAATAACTGCTCATCTCTTGAAGGTTTTGTTCTGTTTTTTTAAGCTTCTTTTTCATGTTTTGGACAGTTTGGCTTAGTTCTATATTTTGCTCCTCAAGCTCTGAGATTCTTTCTTCTGCTTGGCTAATTCTGCTTTCCATGCTTATTAGTTTGCACTTATTTCAATCACAGTATTCTTTACTGCTGTTATCTCAGTTATCAACTCCTTCCTGTTTCCCTCTTGTCTCTCCTCAATTCTTTTTATTCTCTCTATTAATGTCTTGATGTCTGGATTTGTAGTTTGTGACCAGTCATTCTGGGGGCTCTTCATTGTTTGCATTCCGAAGTCTGTTTTCTCAGTGTCTGACCTCCCAGGGGTCTGTGTGAGACCCATATTCTTCTTTTGGTTTTTCTTCATTTGTGTAGATTTTCCTCCCCATTTTTTTCCTCCTTTTCTTTAATTATGTTGTTTAGGATGGTGGGGTTGCTTTTAGCTCTGTCTGCTCAATCTCCTATACTTTCTTATGTAAATCCTCTATCTTTGTTAAATTCTGAGGCTGGATTGTGGGTTGGGGGCTATACTTTTTTGCAGTTTTGAGATTTAATTGAGGGGGGAACTGTGATTCAAAATCTATCTGCAGATCCCAGTATCCACCAACAGGTGTATGGGTACCCTGGAACCCCCTTCCCACTGCCTTGTGATTTGTCCATGCAGTTGGGATGTAAGCTTGCTCCATGAAAGCAAAATGATGTAAGAAAAAGGAAAAGAATGGAACAGGGAAGGGGGGGAAGAGGAAGGTGGAGAGAGAGGAGAGTAAGAGTGATAACAGACAAACATACTGATTAACAAATGAAAAGAGACAAGTGACAGAGAAGAGTAAAACAAAAGCTAAAACATACAGGCAATCATTTAAACACACAAGACAACCAACCTCCCTATTGGTTTACAATTCCCCTACACAAACAGGAGGTCTAAGAAAAAAAAGAGAAATCACTAAAATTATAGAAACAGGGCAAGCACAAAAATGTTATCAAAAACAGCAAGAAGAGAAAGAAAAGAGAAAAGAAAAAAAGTAAAACATACAACAAACAAAAATGGGCAAAACAAACAGACAAAGACGAAAAATAAAAATAAAGTAAAAACAATGATTCAAGTTTGGCCTGAGATCATGTTCCTGTGAGTCCAACATCCCTTCAGCTCTGATATCTAGCTCTCATTGCAGGTTGGTAGGGTTGTTCACAGCTAGGATCAGATCTGGGTTCAGTCAGCTTACTGCCTCATAGGTCTGCCTCTCAGATCCGACCTTTCTGTTTCCGATCTAGTGTGGGGGAGCAGTTTCTGTCTCTCCCCTTTTCGTGCAATTACGTTAGGTCCCAATTTGGAGGCTGGGCAGAGCTGTGCAGAGCTGGAGCTGGGTGGGTGATGCTGTCTCTGCCTGGTCCTGAGGCAGAGAAAATGGCTGTGGTGGGCGCCTCTTTGCTGGACATGGGCTTCCTCCCTGACCCTCCTGAATCCTCTCTCTCCAATGATGGGACTTCGGGTTCCTAATCTTTTAATTTTATAGATAAATATAGATATTACTTGAAAGTATACTGTTTACTCCTGGATTTTAGTATCTGGCCTTTTCTTTGTAAAGTCACTGAAACTTTTTTTTTTTAATAACTAATGATAATGTTTGGCATTTTTTTTTTTTTTGAGTTGGAGTCTCACTCTGTAGCCCAGGCTGGAGTGCAGTGGCACGCTCACAGCCACCGCAGCCTTGACCTGCTGGGCTCAGATGATCCTTCCACCTCAGCCTTCCAAGTAGCTGGAACTACAGGCACATACCACCACACCCAGCTAATTTTTTGATTTAGTGTATCTAGTTGCCCAGACTGGTCTCAAGCCTGTGGACTCAGGCAATCCTCTCACCTTGGCTTCCCTCCCATAGTGCTGGGAATATAGGCATAGGCCACCATGCCTGGCCATGTTTTGCATGTTAATGGTGCTTTTGGTATTATAAAATTGCTTGTACATATGTTATAACACCTGAGCAAGCAACAATTCTGTTGGGGAGGCACATCTTTTCATGGATGACCTGCCTTGGTTTTTTTGCTTGCCTTGCAGTGAAAACACTTAAAATGATTCAGATGCTTGTTGTAAGTGAAAACATATTCCTAACACTGTATGAGGCCTGGTATGGTCAGCCCATCCTCCCTTGCTGACCTTTATAGCTTGTCACTTATGTCCTCCAGCCTCCTTGACCTTTTTCTTGTCCACTGAATGCATCATGTTCCTCCCTACTTCAGCTCCATGGCACATTCTTCTCCCTTTGTTTGAAATAATAGCCATAGGAGAACAAGGATCCTGTTTTCTTTCCTTAGTTAAGCATTTTTTGGATTGCAGGATGCACATTGCCATTTCACAGAAGTTTTCTCTGACCACAAACTTGGTCCTGTCTCCTTGTTATACTTCTCAGCCTCATCTACCTTTTCTCAGCAACACTAATGACATTTATTGCAGTGTAACTTTACATTCATTTTGTGATTATTTGCTTAGCCTTCTGTCTCTCTTACTAAAATTTAAACTATAGGAAGGCAGGGAATATATATTTCATCATCTATTGCTGTGTAAATACCATCCTAAAGTTTAACTGCTTAGAGAACCGTAGTTGCTTGTTATTCTTTCTTGTAGTTCTGAGAATTGATAGGCTTCACTGGAAAATTCATGCTGATAGTTGAAGTCAAATGGTAAGTGAGGCTGGATGCATTTTAAGGTTTTGTCATACAGTCTGGGGTTAGAATGGAACAGCAAGAGACTCACCAAGTCTCCCCTAATCAATCAATCAATCAATCAATCAATCTCTCTTTCTCTTTCTTTCTCCCCTCCCCCAGATTTTTCACTTTCTATGTGGCTATCTCTGGGCTTCCTTGTGGATGGAAGCCTCAGGGTAGCTGGTCTTCTTTTATGGTGGACTCAGGATTCCATGAACAAGTGCTCCAAAAAATAAGAAGAGGAAGCTGCCAGACTTTTAACACCTGTACTGGAATCTAGCACCATATCCACCATATTCTATTGGTCAAACAGTCACCAAATCTACCCAGAATCAAGGAGAGAGAAAAATCCGCTCTACCTTGCAATGTAGAAAAGGATTGAGCATGTGGAAAGGTAAGAAATCAGTGGTGATCATCTTAAAGGCGGGCTAACACAATCTGTCTGGATCATCATTTTATTGTTAGTAAATAGTATCATACCTGGCCTGGAGTAGATCCTCAATGAATATTTATAAATAAATGAATAGTTGAGAAAAATAAATATTCATACAGTTAGGTGAACTGCATACTCAATAAATGTTGGGGATAAGAAAATTAGTCTTTTTTGCTGTGTCTAGTGCTATCTCTATGACAATATATTGCATAGCAAAGTTGTTAAAGACATGAGATGATCTAAATGAGATTGAAGGCATTCTAGTGAGATAAAAGATGAAGCTGGTCTTAGCATAGACTACCCACTACATGAAGAGTAGCCTAGAAAGAGAACTGGAGACAACTTGAGTTTCAGGGAACACTTACACCTACTAATTCCTTAACTCTCCCCCACCCTTTGTCAAAATTAGTTCAATAGTTACTACCCTAAAATTTCTTTAAATATTTCTCATTCAAAATTAATTATGTAGTGAGATGTTACCTATAAAATAATTCAAGTCTTCAGACTTGAACCTTGAGTGAAACCATTATTCTCAGCCTTTCAAGGTAAAGGGATGCATTATTCACTCTGAAATTTATACCATTAGCTGTAAACAAACTTGGATTCCACAGGGGAATGAAAGAATATAATATAATAAAATTCTAATGGTGAATGGATCTAGGTGAACTTTTTTTTTTTTTTTTTGAGTTGGAGTCTCACTCTGTCACCTTGGCTGGAGAGCAGTATCTCACTCACAGCGACCACAGCCTTGACCTGCTGGGCTCAGGCAATCCTTCTCCCTCAGTCTTTCAAGTAGCTGGAACTATAGGTGCATACAATCATGCCCAGCTATGTGAGCTGTTCTTATATGTGATGCAGGATCTTGGAGCTGTCTTTGCAGATTTTCTCAATTCATTCAGATCTGGAAGTATAAGAAATCTTTCCAACAATTCTGTTGTTGAAAGATTTCCAGACTAATTTGTAAAAAGCATTTCATTTTGTGAAGTTTTCAACTTCATGAACATTTAACCAAACCAAATTTTTTCCCAGGTGATTATCTCATGGCCAAAAAGGGTTTATTTTTGTCATCATGCCTTTTGTTGGAGGTGGGGAGAGTTGTGGATAGTTGGTCTTAAGTGAGCAGAACTTGTAAATCATCACACTTGACACCTTAAAATATTCTCTGACTAACCATGCCAGAACTCTTTACAGGATGCAAAAGTTAGTTTCTGAGAAGAACAGAGTTACATGAGAATAGAGTTCTGGAGAAGTTGCTCTAATTTGCTCAAGCAGAAATTCTTGTTAGTCTAAGCATTGACTAGGGAACATTTTAACTAAGGCTTTTATGTTTACTGAAGAGGTGAAGACCCACCCATGGGAGATCACAAAGCCTAGTGCTTCTGATTGAGATCAAAAAGGCCAATGTTAGCTCTAGCATGTTTGTAAACTGCTTTCATTTCCTAATTCACATCTCAGTTTTGCTTCAGAGAACAACTTGCCAGATCCCAGATTTAGATTTGTTTCTGACAAATAAATAATCACCAGGGCATCAAACTGTCTTTTAAGGCTAAAGAACAGCAAGAAGACAGAGGAGAGTGATTTCCATGGGGCAGGTGGATCTTAGATGAAACAACCCATCCTCACCTCGAATGCAGTTTCAGATTTTCAGTAGCTGTCTGTAATATTCCTGATACCTATGGTGACATGATTATGTAGTCTCAGGAATACCCTGCTAAACAATATAAAATAACTTTCAGCACAGATGGTTGTCTAATTTGGTCAATAATGATCAACTTGTACTCAATTATTAAGAGACCACCAGTATGCAAACATTCATGCTTCATGTAGGCAGTTTTGCTCCTGTCACAGCTAAGTGTGGGCATACCTTCAAGACCTTGTCTTGGTATTAGGGACGATTCTTAGTTTATATAGAGAAGTTTACATAGGATAAAAAATGAATAAATTTTCCCACTGGTTTATCGAAACAATATTTGATTAATATTTTTCAGATTTTAACATGCAATTTTATACATTTTTTAAAAGACAGATATGACTAAGAAGGTCCTTTAAATTGTTTTCAGTGGTAAAGGTAAAGCTGTTATCTAAATTCAATGTCTTCGTTGCACTGGACTTTTTGAGAGCAGTAATGGACTGAATTTCTTCAGCTTTAACTCCTTAGCCAGAGTCCTCAACATTTAGACAAATTTAATGAGGGAGAGTTTTTGCCCTGGCTTGCAGAGATTCTTCCTACTTCTTTCCTAGGAAGGGAGGTACATATTTGTTTTTAATGGCAATAAAATATGACTATTTGTTTTTCCTATTGAGTTATTTGAGCTTCATACATATTCTGGTTATTAATCAGAGTAGCTTGCAAATATTTTCTCCCATTCTTTGGGTTGTCTATTCACTTTGTCGAGTTATTTTAATTACCAGAAGTGATAGTTTTATTACCTACAGAAGTTACATCATGAATATGCTTTTTTAGACATAATTTTAAAAATAACTCTTTTTCATTTTAACAGTAAAGTAATATAATAAAATTAATAAAATAACATCGCATCACAAGCATATTCCATATAATGTGTCATCTTTATAGCCTAAATTTTTATTTATTTATTTATTTATTTTTTTGAGTTGGAGTCTCACTCTGTCGTCCAGACTGGAGTGCAGTGGCTGCTCCCGGCCACCGCAGCCTCGACCTGCTGGGCTCCAATCTTTCCGCCTCAGCCTTCCTAGTAGCCGGAATTACAGGAAAGCGCTACCATGCCTGGCTGATTTTTTGATTTATTGTAGAGATGAGGTCTCGTCAAGTTGCCCAGGTGGGTCTCGAACCCGCGGGCTCAAGCAATCCACTCACCTCAGCCTCCCAAAGGCGCGGGATTACAGGCTGAGTCACCGAACCTGGCTTATAGCTTAAATTTTTAATTAACTTTTGAAATTACCTTTATTGAGTTCTAATACACAAAAAATAATACTCACTCCTTTAAAGGTACAATTCAGTGAGTTCTGACAAATGTATACGTCCTTCTAACCACATCTCAAATTAAGGTATAAAATATTGAAAATAGATTTTAACCTTTGAGTTCTCTCACCATACTCTCAGACTTTCATTCAATTCTTAAATGTAGGTTTATGGGACCATATAGAGCCATGGAGCCGGGGGTGGTATTTACTCAGGGCATCCAGGCTGACCCAATTCCACTCTGGCACTTCAAATTACTCCTTGACTAAAGTCCATGCCTTCAAACCCCATTGTAGATGAGACAAAGCAATCTAGTGGAAGTGCAGGACATGATCTTTATCCTAAATGCTTTCAGGTGAGCAAAGTCTTCTTAAGTCTTTTCTGGATATATATGCTGGCCTTTTTCCTTACTCCCTCTCCCCTTTTTTCCATGTTTCCTCATTCTTTCACATGCCATCAATCAGGCAAGGCATCACTTTGATTTGAATAACTTCTGGTTATTGCTTGTTTAAAGGAAGGTGAGTTTTCTAGTTTTCATCTTTTTCTGTTTGGAGACACAAATGACAGACAATTTTAGAATGGGAAACCACAAGTAATTGAAATGATATTTCTGCCAAACATAAAAGAAAGTATACCTGTAGGCAGGAGGTTTAGAATATAAATACTGACCTACCTTTAGGATGCTGTTCTGCAAATTATTTCTCTGTGAAATGGGAATTACAGTCCTTCACAAGAGATGTCAAACAAAAGTAATATGCGAGTCAGATTAGATGACTCAGAGAGAAAAATTCTCCCTGGAAACCAAAGGAAGTCGACCAAGAACAAATAGCATTTCTATAATAGTAGTGTTTGTCACTTAAAAAAACCACATTAAAGTTCTGTGTCCTTCCCTCTGTGTGAAAGTAAGATATTTCTGCTTTTGAAAATGTGCAGTGCTGAATGTTGGTGAAAAGCAAATGAAGAAAACACTATCATGAACATTCACAACACAACACATAAATGTTTGTTATTTACTCTGAAGCTAGGTGTGGGAAATTCACCCATGAAGCATAAAAATAAAAGATCTTTTTGCTTCTTTATAAAATATACTAAGTCCTCCAACGAATCATTTCCAAAGATATGTGAAGCTGTGGACTGAGCAATTGGAAAGAGAATTAGGAAACTGAAAATAGCAAAAACAATGTGCTGTATTTAAGGAGAAATCATGATATGCTCTGTAAATACTTTGAGGCAACAGAGAGGAAGGCTCTATTTGCAAATTGATCATTATGACTTGAAAAAAAATAAAATTTTCTTTCAGTTATCTACCCAAGATATATTTAACTTATTTATTTATTTTTTATTATAAAGACGTGGGGTACAATTCAGGGTTAGGTCTACAAACATTGATTATGCAGGTACCCTTGTTGATGAGGTTATTTATGTTTAAAGCTATGCAGTGCACTCTATTGAAGTTTTAATTTTTAGTTATTTTTTTTACTTTAATTGACAGATAAAATTGTATATATTTATTGTGTACATTATTGTTTTGAAGATGTATACACTGTGGAATGACTTTATCTAGTTAATTGACATATGCATTACCACACATACTCATCATTTTTGTGGTGAGAAAACTTTACATTTACTCAATGTTTTTTAAAAATACAACATATTTTTAACTACAGTCACCATGTTGTACAATAGATCTCTTGAACTTATTCCTCTTATCTAACTGAAATTTTATATCCTCTGAGCAACGTCTTCCCAAACTTTCGTCCTAATCACCTCAGCAACCACAGACCTTGGTAACCATCATTCTTTGCTCTACTTCCGTAAGCTTAATTTTTTAGATTCCCTACATGGGTGACATTATGTTGTATGTATCTTTATGTGCCGAGCTCATTTCACTTAATGTTCTCCAGGTTTATCAGTTTTGCCACAAATGGCAGGACTTTCTTCTTTCTTTAGGCAGAATTATATTATGTTGCATATACATACTACATTTTTAAATCCATTTGTCTATTGATGGACTCAGGGTAATTCCATATCTTGGCTATTGAGAATAATGCTGCAATAAACATGAGAGAACAGGTAACTTTTTTCATAATTATTTCATTTATTTTAGATACTCAATTGTAGAATTGCTAAGTCATATGGTATTTTTATTTTTAGTTTTTTTGAGGAAACTGCATACTGTTTTCATAATGACTGTAGTAATTTATATTCCCACGAACAGTGTGTCAGTCTTCTCTTTTCTCCACATCGTCACCAACATATATCTTTCATTGTTTTGATGATAGTTACTCTAACAGGTAAAAAGTGATAGCTCATTGTGATTTCAATTTGCATTTCCCTAATGATTAGTGATGCTGAGTATT
Organism: Tarsius wallacei; assembly: GCA_963574415.1. Taxonomy (NCBI): domain Eukaryota; kingdom Metazoa; phylum Chordata; class Mammalia; order Primates; family Tarsiidae; genus Tarsius; species Tarsius wallacei. Next base: position 7,089 of record CAUYQG010150549.1, on the reverse strand, counting down.
TTTCACATACTTGTTGGCCATTTGTGTGCCTTCTTTTAGAAATGCCTATTCAAGTCTTTTGTCTATTTTTAAAATTGGGTTATTTGTTTTTGTGCTATTGAGTTGGTATGTTTCTTATATATCTTGGATATTAACCCCTTGTCAGGTGTTTAGTTTGCAAATATTTTCTCCCACTCTGACATTTTTGTCTTCACTCTGTTAATTGCTTCTTTTGCTGTGCAGAAGTTTTTTAGCTATATGTAATACCATTTTGTTGTTGTTGTTACCTGTGCTTTTGGAGTCATGTTAAAAAAAAAATCACTGCTCAGACCAATGTCCTAGTAATAGCTCTAACTTTTTAAAAGCAGTATAGAAAAATCATACATGAATTTGTATGTGTGTATATATATGTGTGTATATATTCAATCATATAGACACACAAAAGTATATATATGTGCATGTGTATATAAATATATAGACATCTATATGTATAGAGAGGAAAAAAGAGATGAGTAACCATATTACTACTGAAAAAAAGATGCTTGTGTTGTTGAAAATGAGCACTCTGTCTTTATTTTGTTGCTTGTATTATCTTCTTTTCTGCCTTCCTAATTTAAAAAATGTAGCATCTGGGAATAATTGGGTGCACAATCCAAGGAATCTCATGTATCTAACAAAATACACTCAGCCTGGATAAGGTGACCTTTTTGGGTAATTGAGGTCGATCTTTGTCAGTCCTTCAGTCTGTATATCCCTTCTTATTTTGGTAGTATTTTTCACATAGTATCTATTCAACAGTTCATATAATTTGATGTGTTCTCTCATATTAGCTTGCTCTCCCAGTTTTTGTACATTTTTACAAAAATTTTATCCCTGTAGTTAAAGCATTTCCACTAAATATCTCCACCAAATTCCACTAAAATATCTCCACCAGAAAATTAATCACACACTTTCATTCTATTTTTTAAAAAAACATGTAAATTTTCTTTCCTTTGTAAAAATCAGAAACAAATGGCTGACTAACAGTTACATGAACTTTATTTGATTCATTGATTTAGAACAAGTGCCCAATTTGCAAAAATGATCAACGCATTCAAATATTGACTTTTTGATATACCTGGAAATGTAAGGCTATCATCTTCTGTCTTTTTTCCTGTCAGCCTTCTTTGAAATTGAAATTTTTTAAATATAAATTTTATTTCTTTACATTTTTTTGTTTCATAGTCAGTGGCATTCTCCAAGAGGAATAATTTTATCACTGCACGTTGTTTATATCTAATTCTGGCTGTTTGCAATTTGTGTGATTAGTCTCATCTAAAACTTCACATTAAAAAAAAACTCAGAAAAGAAAAAATTGCACACAGCTATCACTGTTTAATTTGAATCTTCTGCTTATATCCAAGAAAATGTAAAGATCAACGACATAAACTGTGCCTAAATGATCTCCAATGATTCCAAAATGTTATTTACTCTTGAAATGAATGTGTATAGCTGGGATTGTGTGTTGGGAGTAGACCTACAACTGATAGTTACTAAAATTTGTTTCCATGTAGAATACTATGTTTATTAAAAAAAAAAAAGAACAATGTGCTTATTTGGAACTTCCATGTATATTATTAAAACTCAACAGTAACTCCAGCAATTGATTAGAAGTTGGATCAACAGAAGAAGATTTTTTGGGGGGGCAGAAGTATTTTACTGATAACATTGTTTAAAATTGCTTATGAATGATGATAATAAAAAAGCAAACTGAACTTTTGTCATATTTATTATTAGCTGCATCCTGAATGCACAGTTATCTCTTCTATCAATATATCCCACTACCTTGGCCCAAGCTTGTCCCTATGCCATCTTATCCAGGCTGAGTGTATTTTTTAGATACATAAGAGTCCTTGAATTGGTCACCCAAATTATCCCTAGATGCTACATTATTGAAACTATAAAGACAGTCAATTTTTTAGCTGTGAGTGGGTGGACACTTTGAACTAGATGTGCATATAAAGACTTGATAAATGCATTTTTGTCTGAAACTTGGTATTATTCAAAAATGAGATTACTATTCAAGTGATCAGAAAGCTAAAGGATCTACCTGAGATGTCATCAAGGGGTGGAGGAGGAAGATTGAACAGAGCAGGGCTATGCGCAGTGAATGAAAAGCATATGAAGGATTTTCCTGTAAATTATCACTATTCAATATAATGGTTATAAACACTATGCTGTTTTCTAGAGTTGCAAAGTATTTTCCAATTCCATATAATTTATTCTCTACCACAAAGCATAAAATGATGTTAAGAATTAAAATACATCAATACTGTTATTGAATTATTATATTGCTTTCAAGTTAGAAATTAAAAAAAAACTACTGTTCTTTGGCATCAGGATTAAAAATAAAAGGAAAAAGTAGTGTTTCATATGTTTTATTGACTGAGTGTATTTTATCAAATAATGGACCATACTACTGTGTGTACTTGAAAGAAGAAAAAAAGAAAGGGAGCAAAACTTGATTAATCAAAGATTAATTTACAGGTAAACATCATGCATTTTTATAATACTTAACAAATAAAATTCTCTAACCATGACCAGTGTTGGGTAACTTTTATGTCTATGCTGTTTATGGTCCATTTTCTGTCCCCTCTTCCCAGGCTCCGTTCCCCAAGGAAACTGATCCCTACAAGCCACCTTATCAAGATTCCCTGCCCCTGCTTCATATTTTGTTCAGCTAATGGGATTATGTTGGCAGGAGATCAGAATGCAGGAGGGAGAAAAGTTTGAAATGCATCATCGGCCTTCTGTGATGGCTGTGTCTTTTGTTAATTTTTCAACACAGGTGGCTTGCTATTTGGAAGAGTTTTCTCCTTTTGCTCCTCCTCAGGGTAAAGGGCTTCCTACTCTTGCTAGGGACAGAGAATCTCAGAATCTCTTCTTGGTTTTTTGGTCATTGCCCACAACTCTGTCAATATTCTAGTCATAAAGTTTGAGCCAGAATCTAAGTTGAAAATGTCCTCTGTTTCCTGTTGCAACTGTGATTAACGCAACACATTAATTCATTTCATTTCATTTGCATTCATATCTTTTCTGAGATCCCTCTGTATAAAGCCCCTATCTGCCTGCTTACGGGTCTCCCAGTCACAGACATTTTATATGATATTTTGCTATCTCAGCTACATTTTGGTCTGGATCTTTGGACAAGATACACTCTTTTATCTTCAGTTTTCTTTTCTGTACAAAGGAAAAAGGGATAAGTATCTACTAACAAGAATTAGATGAGCTGTATGTAAACAAATCTATCACAGTGTACATCACAGGCACCAAAGAAAGCCTAGCTGGTATTATTACTATACAGAATCCAGGAGAATTATCCTTATTATCTTACACTGCCCTAAGGTTGGAATCCTTTACTCAATTGTGTGTGTGTGTGTGTGTGTGTGCGTGTGTGTGTATGTGTGTGTCTAGAGTATTAGTGTCCATTGTTCCTACAGGGTTCATGTTTTTTGTAATTTGTTTTTACTTCTTTGGGATTGAGATGAACATACTTGGTTTAACCATAAATTACATGGCCATGACACAGTTTCTTCATTTGGTCAATACATAACTCGCTTTTATTTCCTCAGTTATTTTTGATAGTATAAGTACCCTTAAGTGTACACCTCAAATAAAAATTAAGTTCTTGAGGTAACCTACTAACATCCTAGTTTATTTGCCTCCAACTATTTTATATAAATGTCATCTTGAATCTCATTTCCTTGCTTCAATTTTTGTCTATTTTAATTATATCTACATATACTTCTTAAAAAGTAAGTACATTTTATTTTGGCTTTTAATTTATAAAAAAAGGATATATGGTATATAATACTTAGATCTTCTGGGATTCATTTTTAACTTACTTTAATTTTTCTAAGATTAAGTGTTGAATTTGCTATAGCTCATTAATTTTAACCACAATCTAATATTATACTATATGAATAGTTTATTCATCCACTTTCTTTTGATAGACACTGGGACATCTCCAGGTCTTTACAGTTATGAACAGTGTTGCTGTTGATAGTCTTCTACTGACTTCCATTGTTCTTGTGTAAGTTTCTTTTTGAATATTCTTTGGGTGACATTTATGGGTCTCAGTTATATGAATGTTCAATTTTAGGACATATTGTCGTACTATTTTTTAAGTGCACCAATTACCACTCCTAATAGCAATGAATAATAGATTCTGTGGTTCAAAATCTTATTCAACCTTGGTTTTCTCAGACTTAAAATTTGCCAGTTGAATGGTGTGGGATTGTAACTCATAAAATGATGATTCATCATTGCAGTTGTAATGTCCTTTTGCACTTCATTTTTAAAAAATTCTCCTAATGGGATTGTGTGTGTATGTGTGTGTGTGTGTTTATGTGAAATTGTTTTCTTGTCTATTTTTATCTCCTTTTTCTATTGGGTCATCTGTGCATTTTAAATTGTTTCAGAATTCTTTATATATACTTAGAAGTTTTTTTTGCAATTTATGTGTTTATTTTCATTGAGTATGTTTTGACCAACATACTATATATAATTTATATTTATTTTAGTATAAGTAATTTTTTGCTATTTTCCTTTTAGTCAATACTTTGTTATTGTTTAAGAAATATCTAAGGTCTAAAAGATATTAATCTATATTTCTACTAGAGGTTTAAAGTTTTGTACTTGACATTTAAACAGTGATCATCATTTTAAAACAAAAATTAGGGATATGTGAGTAAATATTTTTATTGTCCAATGAGATTGTGTGTAAGATGTAGTTTGGATGTCCAAATACAATAGTTTTAGAGACATGCTGATGATTTGGGGAGGATAAGAAAGAATGCTATAAGTTATAAATGAATATCCCTGTTGAAGAATGATAAACTTTTGTCCAAATATTTTTAAAAATTTAAGATATCAAGCATTTGTTCAAATGCTGTCAGATACTTCTGAATATAGTTTATAAGTATATTATGTGTTAAACTCCTAGAGATTATATATATATATATATATAATATATACATATATAATTCTTCTTTTCTTCAGAACCAATTATGAGAAAGAATTATGGCCCATAGTGACACTGGAGTGGAGGAAGTAGCAAGAAATGGAAAAGACTCTAAAAGCCCAGATACCACTCACCCTGCTATTCACAATGCTGTAAAGAATAAACCCCTAACATACTTAATTGAATGCAGACCATAGAGAATGTGGTCTGTTTTCCAAAACAGAGCAAAACATAACAAATTCAAATTGGCGTAGAATATTACTATTTAATAGTCAATAAATATTTAATAAATAATAATAAATATTCAGTAAAGTGTCATTGTAGTTGTTTTTATTTTAACAGTAAAAAGGATTTGTCACAAATAACTGAAAATTCCAAAGCTATTCAAGCTTCAAGTATGAATTTATGATATCCCCCTCATATCTAATTCTCTAAGCTACACTTTTTTGGTGAGGGAGTCTGGCTTTACTTATGGTAGCAAAGAGGCTACAGCAGATCCAGACATCATATCTTCAATCCTAACCATAGAGTGAGGCTTTTAATAATGTGGTGATGACCTATTAATAGTTCATAAAGCAACATAGACTATCATGACCAGCATCTAAATCAACTAATACAAGATAAAATAATAAATGATATAGAATGAGAAAATATCAGAATGAATCACATGTGGTAAAGATAAAGAGTTTTATAATAGTTTTGTTATAGTTATAAATAAATAATGTGAGTTGTGATGTAAATTCACTTATCCCTGTGGCTTATCACCAAACATTTAAAGAAAGACAACTTCTTCCCACCTTGAAAATCAGTGATACCTTTTCCTGGCTCACTGATTTGAATGGGCTTCTAACTATTCCTGAGACAATGAATTCTAGGTGCACACCCAAGTTTTGCAGAGCCCCAAATCTATATTATTTGGGTAGGGAAAGCACTCTTTATAGAAACATAATACAAAATTATATATATTATCTTAGGTATAAAGTAAACATTAATTTAGAGTGAGAAAAGCTTTAAGAAGCTGAAAAATACCACAAACATCATAAAATTCAGTAACATAGTAACAGAAAGCTAACACAGTGTTTTTCCTTAAGTTTCTGGAACAATTCTATATTTTCCTTGTTTTAATTTTGGTAGGATAGAAGTCTTAATCAATTGTAATTAAACTAACTTTTGCAAAAAAAGTTATTAAATTAATAATGTTTATTTATTAAGTTTTAAATAAATTTTGCAAAAAATATTTGGCTAGATAAGCTTATTGCTATTTCTCACCAGAACATTGGAAGGAGTTCTTGCAAGGAAGGAACTCTGAGGTTAATAAAGTTTGCCATAATCAAAGTGAGACCAAAGGGAGGTCCAAACTTTACCAGTACAATGACCACTTGTACCCCACATCTTTAAAAGAAAATAAGTTTTTAAAAAAAGGATTTTGGTGGATATGTGCTTCTGGTGATCGTAAACTAAGTGATACAGATTGTGATTTCTAGTTTTGTATGTCAACTTGGCTAAGCTATGGTGTCCAGTTTTCAATACATTTTTTTTTTCTGAATCAGAGTCTCACTCCGTTGTCCAGGCTGAAGTACAGTGGCATGCTAACGGCCACCCCAGCGTTGACCTGCTGGACTCTAGAGATCCTTCTGACTCAGCCTTCCAAGTAGCTGGAGCTACAGGCATGCGCTACCATGTCTGGCTAATTTTTTGATTTATTGTAAAGACGAGGTCTCACTATGTTGCCCAGTCTGGTCTTGAACCCGCGGGTTCAGGCAATCCTCTTGTTTCACCCTCCCAAAGTGCTGGGATTACAGGCTTAATAAAATATTAATCTAGGTGTTGCTATGGAGGTATTTGTAAATGTGGTTAATATCTACAATCAGTTGACTTAGAATAGATTATTCTTGGTAATATATGGGCCTCGTTTAATCAGTAGAAAATTCTTGAGAGCAAAACTGAGGTTTCTCTGAGGAATAAAAGTCTTCCCTAAGACTGTGTCATCATTTCCTGCCTGAAAGTCATTTTTCACAAGGTTTTGACTTGCCAGTTACCCCAAAATCATGTAAGAGAATTCCTTGAAATAAATCTCTTAATGTGTGTGTTCGTGTGTCTGTTTTTTA
>CAUYQG010150548.1:0-43750 GCA_963574415.1 Tarsius wallacei | reverse complement strand
AGAAATAAATGCTTTGAAGTTGATGTCTAATTAGAAACAGCGGGGATGTGAAATAAATACAAAAGAAGGTGCTCAAATCTGAATGCTGTGTCTTCACAAATTCATGTGTTGAAACTTAATCTCTAATGTGATGGTATTAAGAGGTGAGGCTGTTAGCAGGTGATTGGGTCATAAGGATGGAGCCTACATAAATAGCATTAGTGTACTTACAAAAGAGGCTTAAGGAAGCCCTCCCCAGACAGTGAATCAGTTGGCATGCTGATCTTGGACTTCCCAGCCTCTAATACTGTGAGCAATGAATTTGTTACTAATAAATTGCCTAGTCTAAGGTATTTTGTTGAAGCAGTCAGAAAAGTCCTTACAAATTGATACCAATAGCAAAGTGCTGCTTTAACCAATACCTAAAAATGTGGAAGTGGCTTTGAAACTAGGTAATTAGTAGAAGCTGGAGGAGTTTGGAAATGTATTCTAGAAAAACTCATATTGTCATGATGGAGCAGTTAACAGCTCTTCAGAACTCAGAAGAAGAGGAGAGCTATAGAGAAATTCTCAGCATTTTCTGAAGATTACCTAAGTCGTTATGATTAGTGTTGACAAAACCCACTGATGCCATATACTAGGCAAAAAGAGGCATAGTAGTTTCTCCTTATCCTCTAGGGGTACTTTCCAATACCCCCAGTGGATGCAGAAATTTTAAATAACACAAAATCTGACTGCTGTCAATCAGAACACATTTCACAAATTTAATGCCTTTTTCATCTCAACTAAGCACTTATCACATACTGTGGCCATGACTTTTGCAGTTGGAGTTGCAACAGCAAAATTAACTGGCCATTTTAAGGCCATTTTGATGAGGGCTTGGATGGAAATGAGGAACATTAGTTGGAAACTAAATAAAGGACAATCCTTGTTATAAAGTGGCAAAGAACTTGGCTATATTATGTTCATGTCCTACTGCTTTGTGGAATGCAGAACTTTTGAGCAGTAAAATATCATATTCAGTGGGAGAAATAACTAAACAAAGTGTTGAGGGAATGGTTTGGCTTCTCTTGAATGCTTGCATTAAAATTTAGAAAGTTCTCAGTCTGGCCATGTTGAAAAGAATGAAAAAGCATGCTTGAAAGACAACACCAAGGGTTTGAACAAATGATTCTTTGTAAGGAGGTTAGCATGGATGAGTGGAAGCCATGTGCTATGTATCAAGACAATTTAATAATAATCTTGAAGGCGTTTTGGAAATTGTTGACGTTGCCTCTCCCAGGCACAGAATGCCAAGGCACTGGTGGAAGAATAATTTAAAGACTACATATCCCAAATTTCCCACATTCTGGTGCAGCACTCCTTGGCAACCCCAGCTTTGGCTCAAGTAGTCCCGTGTGTGGCTGTGACAAGCCATCCAGAAGGAAAGCACCCATGGTGTGAGTGGGAAGTGGTCTTGTTGTACTATCTCCAACAGGGCACAGGATGCAGAGTATAGGAGTTGTGAGGTCATGGCTACCTACACCTTGATTTCAAGGTGTTTAAAATGGGAAGAATTACAGCACAATTTAACCCCCTCTCTGTCTGGAGCAGGGGTGGGGCTACTGCAGGGAGTACCCACTAAGACAATGTCTAGTAAAGTTGTGGGGATGGGGCTACAGGACTAAATCTTCAGGATTTCAGACCTGAAGAGCTTCAGGTAAATGACTCCAGCCTGGAAAAGCTACCATGTGGGAACAAATGGAGCCTTGAAAGCTTAATCACCATCCCAGTCTGTCTAGCAAGTAAGACATGGAGTCAAGGAAGATGATTCTTAAGCCTTAGATTTAATGTTGTTTACTATTGGGCTTTGGACTTAACTTGAGAACTGCCATCCTTTTCTTCTTTTTGATTTCTCCCCTTAGGATTGGGAATATCTCTCCTATGCCTATTCCACCATTGTATTTTGGAAGTACATAACTTGTTTGATTTCATAGCCTCCTAGCTGTTGAGATTTGTCTCAGTATGAATCATGCCTTGAATCTCTCCCATATCTGATTTAGATGATATCTAGACAAGACTGGACTTTAGAATTTTGAGTTGATGCTGGAAGGAGTTAAGACTTTTAAGGTTATTAGGATAACATGAATGTTTTTTGCATGTGAGAAGGACATGAATTGGGGGGGGGGGTCAGACGAGAAATGCTATGATCTGAATGTTAGTTCTCTGAAACTTGTGTGTTGAAACTTAATCCCAAAGGCCAAGATGCTAAGAAGTGGGAGACCTTTTGAACTTGTTTAGATCATAAGGGTAGAGCCCTTATGAACGGATTCTTGTCCTTATAAAAGAGTCTTGGGAAAGCCTGTTTCTTTTTTTTATTTATTTATGTGAGGTCACATAGAAAGTGTCATCTTTGAGGAGGAGAGTAAGAGAGCAAACCCTCCCCGGACACTGAATTCGCTGGCATTTTTATCTGGTACTTCCCAACTTTCACTAAAACAGATTTTGGTTATTTATAAATTACCTTATCTAAGGTATTTTGTTATAGCATCCTGAATGACTAAGACTGAAGGTAAGCTGCTAGATGGGGAAGAGAGTTATTTTCTCTGGAAGATGTGAATCACTCACAATTAGTTGCATACCTGATATGATTTTCTTTTTTACTATAAGAACTAAAGTTTCAAGGTATTAATTTATTTAATAAAAAAGGAATACAACTGCATTTTTCAATGGCTGCCTGCATGCTGTCATAATAGCAGAGTTGAGTACTTGTGACAGAGTAGTTGTGGAGAATATAATAGTCCACAAAATGAAATGTTTATTATCTGACCCATTATGGAACTTGTTGTCTGACCCCTGGTTTAAAAATAAAACCAAAAAAAAAAAATAAATAAATAGAGGTTAATACTTTATCATTGAGCCAAAGAGGATGAATGGTGCAAGAGAAATCCAGAAGAAAGAAATAAGCAAAGCATATATCAAACCACAAGAAATATTGAGACTCCTTTTTAGATGTAATATGGAGCAATTAACAAAATCAATTGTGGAAGTTTCTTTTAATTCTCTGATAATAATCGGTGGTTGCACAAATGTTGGGCATGTTTGATATGGCAAGATTGTGGAGATAATGAAAGAACACAGTTTTTTTACAGACTGAAAAAAATTCACAGCCTGTAATATAAAGATAATTTTTGAGGCTTAGTTCTGAATAAAACCACAAATGATATGAGGAATCAAATGGAAATCACACTAGCCCACAACGGAGTCCAGGTCAGTGTATGATGTTGGACATAGAGAAGAATGACGTAAGGTTGGAATTCTCCTACTGAAGGAAGTGAAAATGGTGTTTTGGCAAACCAAGAAATGATTGATTTCATCTCTCTCACTAGGGAGAAAGATTACAACTAGCATCTGTAGGAGAGTGTTAAGAAAATATATGTGTGGATTAGAAATCAAAGTGAAAAATACAGAATACAGGCACTCTGATCCACGATGCAGTGTTATTCATACATAATACAGAGGAAGAAGGAATCTAAGTAATGAATGTTAAAGCTTTAGAGTCTCAACTCTCAACTGTCTCTGTACCAGAAGAAGAAAGGAAACAAGAGGTTTCCCACTTCTTCCTAAAACAATAAGGTAAAAAGAAATATTTTTTCTTTCACTGAAAAAAAGTGCTAGTATCGAAACAGAATATTTGGAGAAAGCTCCAAAACAGGAGGCATACTTGTCCTTATTGGTCACTTGGGAGCAAGAGAATCAAAAACGCTATCAGCATATTTATTTCCAAAGTCTTACAGATGGCTCCTCAAATCACATGCAGTGAGCTCCAAAGTTATAATTTGGTTCTGAGTATTTCACAGGCAGTGAGTAGAAAGCCTAATAGTACCTAAAGATATACCTTTGGTATTTTGATTGTAATTAGATTACATTTTTTAGTTCAACAATGATTTCATTGACAGAATGAAAAAAAATCCATAAATTTTGAAATTTTCTTGTAAGTACATTCAGTAAAATATTATTTTATTCATGTTATATTACATTCATGTTCACATTTATAATTCACTTATTGCTAAATAATTCATTGTTTTTATTATTTTTTTTACCCTTTATTGTTGGTATTATTCAAATAATGTATCTTTTATATTTATTATGTTTCCAAGCATTTATCTGAAATCACGAATAATTGTGAATATAGTATTTGCAAATACTAATTTTATTTCTTAATTATGCATATTTATAATTTTTATTTTCCTTTTCTGTTTTATATCATTCTCTAAACATAACATTGCAATAGTGAAATGTAGTGACTATAATGGGAACACTGGCCTTCTTATTTTCTTTTTCTTCTGAGGCAAAGTCTTATTTAACTGCTCACTAAATAATGGCCAAAAGGTGATTTGAGCTTGGGTGTCAAATTTTAAGTAAATAAGAAAAACCTGTGCTAAGAAAATTTGAAAATATCAGTGCTGCCTTTGCCTGCCAATTAAGCGACGCCACAGTTGATTTCCATATAAGAAAGGTTGAAGCATTAGAACTTGGACTGGAATCTTTTTTTAGGTCCCTTTTGAAATGACAGCTTAATTGAGATAAATTTAACTTACATAAAATTCATCCATTTAATTTAATTTATTCTATTGTGTATATATTACCACATTTTCTTTTTCAACTTATCTGTTGATGGACACTTAGATTCCATAACTTGGCCATTGTGAATAGTGCTGCAATGAGAATGGAAGTGCAAACATCTCTTTGCCAAACTGATTTCAAATATTTTGGGGGAAATATCCAAATGTGGAATTTCTAGAGCATATGGTAGCTCTATTTGTAGTTTTTGTTTTGTTGAGTGGGCGTCTCACTCTGTCGCCAAGGATGGAGTGCAGTGGCATGCTCTTGGCCACCGCAGTCCCTACCTGCTGGGCTTAGGAAATCCTTTCATTTCAGCCTTCCAAGTACCTGGAATTACAGGTGCTGACCACCATGCCCGACTAATTTTTTGATTTATTGTAGAGATGAGGTCACTCCAAGTTGTCCAGGCTGGTCTCGAATCCGTGGGCTCAGGCAATCCTCTCACCTCAGGCTCCCAAAGCATTGGAATTGTAGGCGTGAGCCACCGTGCCTGGCCTATTTGTAGTTTTCTAAGGAAACTTCATACAATTCTCCACAATGGCTGTAATGATTTACATTCTCATCAATAGCATGTGAGGATTCTTTTTTCTTTCTGAATACCTATATTTCCTTTATTTTAGTAATAATTATTCTGTCAGGTGTCAGGTCATATCTCATTGTGATTTTAATTTGCATTTTTCTAATTATTAGTGATGCTGAGCGTTTTTTATATACCTACTGGTCATTTGTGTCTTTTGGAGAAATATATATTCTGGTACCCTGCGTATTTTTTAATTGGGATTTTTCTTTTCTTCCTGTTGAGTTTTTTGAGTTCCTTATGTATATTGAATATTAACTCTTTATTGGATGTATGGCTTACAAATATTTTCTCTCTCTCTGTAGGTTGTCTCTTTACACTGCTACTTTTTTCCTTTGTTGTGCAGTAGCTTTTTAGTTTGTTGAAATCTTATTTGTATATTTTTGTGGTTGTTGCCTGAGCTTTTAAGATTAAATCCAAAAAATCATTACCAAGACTAATCCCATGTAGTTTTTCCACTATGATTTCTTCTTGCTGTTTCACCATTTTTGGTTTTGCATTTAAGCCTTTAATTCATTTTGAGTTAATTTTTGTGTATGGTGTGAGATAAAGTTTCAATTTCCTTCTTTAGCATGTGGATATCCAGTTATCCCAGCACAACTTATTGAAGACGCCACTCTTTTCCCATTATATGGTCTTGGCACTTTTGTCAAAAATCAACTGAACACACATGCATGGCTTTATTTCTGGGCTCTCAATTTGTTCCATTGGTCAGTGTGTCTATTTCTTTTTCCAGTACTATGCTCATTTAATTACTATAGCTTTGTAGCATAGTTTGAAATCAGGTAGTGTGTTGCCTCTAGCTTTATTCTTTTTGCTTATTATTGCATTTGCTATTCTGGTTTGTTTTGTGGTTCTATTAAATTTTAGGATTGTTTTTCTATTTCTATAAAAAATGACATTGAAATTTTGATAAGGATTGCATTGAATCTGTAGATCACTTTGGGTACTGTGAATATTTTAACCATATTATACTTCCAATCTATAAACACAAGATTTTTTTTCATTTATTTGGGCTTCAACATTTTATAATCTCATAGCAGTTTATAACAATTGTGATATTCCACATTTTTGTCAGCACATGCTATTGTCTCATTTATTTGTTAGCTATACCGTGAATGTTAAATGACAACATATTGTTTCTGAATTCATATTTTCTAGTGATTAGTTATGTTTACTATGTTTTATGTGCTTAATAATCATTTTTTATAACTTCTTTGGAAAAACATCAGTTGAAATTTCTTGCACATTTTTAAGTAGACTGTATTTTTATTGTTGAGTTTTAGGAGTTTTTTAGATATTCTATATACAACTCCATTATCAGATAAAAATTTGTACATTTTTCTTTATTGTGTTTCCTGTTTATTTCTTAATATTATTCTTTAGAAAAAAAGTCTAGTTTTGATGAAGTTCAATTTGTCTTTTTTTCTTTTTTTTTGTTAATTATGTTTTTATATCTAAGAAAACATTGCCCAACCCATGGTCACACAGTTTTAATCCCATTTTTTCTATTAGTTTTATAGATTTAGTTCTTATATTTAAATCTATAATTAACACAGAATTAATTTTATGTAGAGTGAAATAGTGAGCCACATTTTCTTTTGCTTTTTTTGCATACAGATATCCACTTATCTCAGTAACATTTGTTGAAAAGTTTATCCTTTTCCATTGAATTGTCTTGGTATACTTGTTGAAGTCAATTGTACATACATGTAAGGATTTATTTCTAGCCTCTCAATCTATTACATTAATCTTTATGCCTGTCCTTGTGCCATTATTACTTTTTCTTGATTGCTCTTTGACGTAGGTTTTAAAAAACGGAAAGTGTGAGTCATTTAATTTTTATCTCCTTTTTTCAGATTTTTTTTCTATTCTGCATCCTTTACAATTCCGTAAGAATTTCAGGATTAGCTTGTCAGTTTCTCTAGATAAGAGACCTTTGAGTTTGTTAGGGATTGCATTGGACCTGTAAATCTATTTGGGAAAGATTATCGCCTTAACCATATTAAATCTTCCTATCTATAAGGATACATTTTTCCCACTTATTTAGATACTCAATTTCTTCAAGCGATGGTTTATTTAATTAAGTGAAACTTGAAGAAACAAATATTTACATGTAAACAATATCCAACAGAGTGCTTTTGTTTTTTCTTTTTTGTGTTGGAAAAATTTCCATTCTTACTTCGTGATCCTTTTGGTCACATTTCAAATCCTTGCTTGGTTCTCCCATGGCTTCCTTTTTTCCTCCTCCCTTTTTTTAATTTGTCTGCAAATAACTGTACTATGAATGTTTCCTCTACCATTCACTCATGCTCTTTTCCTTGAAGTTCAATGTTATGTTTATCGCAGCATTGTTCACAATAGCAAGAACCTGGAAGCAACGATGCTGTCCATCAAAAGAGGACTGGATTAAAAAAATATGGTGTATATACATGATGGAATACTACGCAGCCATAAAAAAGAACAAAATCATGAATTTTGCAGCAACCTGGATGGAACTAGAATCTATAATACTGAGTGACCTCTCACAGAAACACAGATCTGAGTATCACATGTTCTCACTCATATAGTGAACCTTGAACATCCAATGTATTACTATAAGAAAATGACTGACAGTGGTGGGAAACTATGGGGGGGGGGGGGGAGATGGGATTAACGGTAGTCAACATCTGTCTGGGGACGGGGAGACACCTCTTATCAACAAGGGTGACTGAATGAAGCATATTTGTATACCTAACCCTTAACTATACCCCACAATATCATAATAAAAAAAATTGATTATTAAAAAAAAATGCCAAGAGATCACTAAAACAAAATATTAGTGAAAGATTCTACCCAGAATAAATATCAGTGAGTTGGGAGCAAAAGCCACAAATGCAGCTCATTCTCCTGTTCTGTTCAGATAATGCCTATCACAGATCATGAGGAATGTGTTGTTAAGTGGAGAACAGTGAGTGGATGAACTGGGATGAAATTATTAAAATGCTATAATGATGGCATGGGGCAGGAAAAACAAAGGGACTCTCAGAACTTGAATTTGCCATATTATTAGAACTGTCCCCATAATACTGGTAAGCACATAAGGCCAACAGCATTCCCTAAATGTCTACAGATTTCTCCCACTCTCTTGAGTCATATGGGCACCCCTGGAAGGACACAGCTAGGAGAAGGTAGAGTGGGGTGGGAAAGGTAGGCTTCTAATGGTAATAACATTGAAGAGTTACAATACCTAGATCTAGGCATCAGCTCACTGACTGCCACAAAAGTCCTTAGAGAAAGCCAAGCGTGAGAAAAGTTTATTTGGTGGAAGGTCCACCTACTCCCTGTGTAAATCACTTTTTCCTCTGGACTCTTCTCTTCCACTTCTAGTCTCCTTGTGCTCCACGACCCATCCAGGTCACACTTTCCCCCAAATGGTCTTTGTTCCTCATTCAACACTTAGATGCTCAGAGTGGCTGTTCATATGATCATTTGATAGAAATAATTATCACCACATGTGAGTTGCATGTTGAAGGAGGAACAAGGTAACACAAATGAATCTAGTGGACAGGGAGGCTATGTGTGGGTCAGAGCAAAAGCTCCTCTCGAAGGATAACAGATCCCACCTTATGCATAAAAATTATTTGTACTTGTAAAAATTGTTCCTGAAATCACAGAATTTAGGAATCAAATGGTGAATCTGATCTGTATGCAACTGTTTGGATCATATGGTGAATCTCCTTCATTTCCCAGATGAGCAAACTGAGGTTCAGGAAGAGAAGGGGTCTTCCTTAAAATCAAGCTACTATATATGTTGTCTGCTTTTAGATTCCTCTCCTCAAGGAGAAATATTCCCAATTATTTTCATATTTCTCCCATCATTCTTGCCTTCATCCTTTCCATCATTTTTTCTAGGTTTCCTTGACCTCCCTGCAAAGGCCAAGTCTCCCACAAGAGCCAGCAACATCAGTTGGGGCCCAGCCTTCAGAACACCACCCTCCACACAGCTGTGGAAGTTCTTCCAGCCCAGAGCACATTCCTTGGCGAGTCTGCCAGGAGGGGAAACTTCAAGGTGAAAGTCTGTCTTCCAGCAGACAGTCTAAGTATAAGGCAGGGAGGCATTTATTTCCCTGTGTTCATATGCCCCCTTGTAGTAAACTGCAAAAGACAAAACTTTGATTCACTGAAATGAGCAAGACACTGTACAATGACTGCCACCACAGGAAGGACACAAGGGGGTCAGGTCCATGGGAGCCCAAGGAATTAACACATACGTATTTACTGCAACTGGAAATCTGCTACAAAGAAACACAGAAGATGTTTTCATTGATGTGAAATCCCTCTTGCTCAGTTCCCAGGTTTCCCCAGTGAGGTTGTGGCACAGGTTGCCCTGCCTAGCCCATCAAAGGCAGGCTCTGATAGATACTCTCTTCACTGTCCACCATGTGACCCCGCTTAATTTCTTTGCACGCCAACCTCATTTATTTATTTGTTTATGCTCATTGTCTTCCCCCTGCTTCTACTTTTCCCCACTTTCATCACAAGATTTCTCTGCAGTTCTTTTTTTTTCTGCCTATATCAGCTTTGCTTCCCTCATGATGGTAAAGTGGCTACCAGGAGTGGGAACTAGGGCTTTATGGTTTCCCATTCATAACCATAGACAGAAAGCCACTTCCCAACAAAGTACTAATTTTCATGTTACCTGAGCAACTCTGAGCCAACCCCTGTGACCAGAGGAAAGGTATGGGCTGCATCTTAGTCCATTTGAGCTGCTATGACAAAATACCACAGACTGGGTGGGTTCTAAACAACAGAATGTATTGTTCACGGTTCTGGAGGCTGGGAAGTTCAAGATCAAGGCACCAGCAAAACCAGTGTCTGGTGTGGGCCCATTTAAACGGCAGAAGGAGTGTCTCTCAGGCCTCTTTTATAAGGGCACTAATTCCATTCATGAGGGTTCTGCCCTTACAATGGGATCACCTCCCAAAGGCCCCATTTCTTAATACCACCATCTTGGGTTTTAGCATTTTATATTAATTTTGGGAGCACACAAGCATTTAGACCATAGCAGCCTGCTTCACTGATGCAAATGAGATGAGATTTCCTAGATTTGCTTACTCCAGGTAAGGTTCAACCTGGTGCTCCAAATAAAACACAAAACAGTCACAAAATATAGGCAGGAACGTCCTCAAAAGAACTTCGGACTATCCTTTGGAAGGGTGAAGAAGACAAATGGATGCCAAAAGTGTAACCAACAAATGTCACAGCCACCAGCTAACCCAGTCTGCCTCCAAACCACCACTGCACTCCTGAGTTCCAAACTGGATACACACATTTCTGGTCAAATTATTAGGCTATGTACATATTTATTGCATTTTAAATAGTATAACTCTTTTAAAAGCAAATAACTGGTTTTATAAGAGACATCTGTAATATACCAAAATATTGTTACAAAACTCCTTTTTGGCAACTATAGGTACACAACTATACTCTATATAGGTGTAGTTGTATACCTATAGTTTTGCAGAATTTCTAAAGAACTTTTTTCAAACTTTAAAGCACTGCTTCACTAGGGCAAATGAGAAGTACGATTTCATGTTTAAATGGCTTTTTGCAGTATCCAAAATGCTTCTTTGACTTTGAATCATTAAAAAGTTGGTCTTGATTTAGAGAATTGCTTTACAGGGAGGAAGAAACTTTTGGCTGCATTCCTTCATGAGAGGGATGCATCTGGACAATGTGTTCAGATGAAAAAAGAATTTTCAACTGGCTCATGTGTTTGGGGGGAAAAAAATGAAACCGTGAATTTTACAAAGTTTAATTGAGGGCTTTAAGTTTTTGAGATTCATATAGTTTTTAAATGTTCTGTAGCTAAATTGTAGGTTTGTTTCTTTCCTAAAGTTTAGCAAACTGAGTATTATTACAGGAATTAAAAGTCACTGCATTTTTTTCTGGCAACAAAAATGTATAAATGAATTAAATTGGGATATCAATATTAAAGAGTTTTAATATACTAATGCACTTTAAAATATTTTGATCAAGAATTTTAATGATTAGAATGATAAGGTTTAAAGGACATTGTAGGTTCATTCACCTAAAATGAAGATGAGGAAATGTAGAAAGATGAAAAGACATGCTTTAATTCTCTAATGCTCAACCCAAAGCTCTCACCATCCTAACATATTCCTTCCTCTCCTGGGAGTTATCTTCTCAGGAAAATACTGTCTTAAATAAGCAAATCAGTGTTTCTGGGTTAATCTCAGTTAAAGACTTAGGGTATAGTGTTTTCAGCATACTGGGTTTACATTTTACCAGTGAATTTTTAGAAACACAAAGGATTATTTAGGAGAGGATGTTTGAACTCTGGGCCTCAATTTAATTTCATACATTGCACATGAAGATTTTCTAATATTAAACGTTCCTCCTACAGTTAGATCTGTCCCGTTTACAAGCACTGGTCCCTCTACTTTGATAAATGTTTGTAATTGCTAGACTAGTCCTGAAGGAAAATATGGGAAATCTCAAGGGCCAATTTGAGAACTTACTCACCCTAGCCATTTACTCCAGGATTCTTAGTGCTGAGACATAGAAGCAGCCCTCAAACTGGTGGCCAGAGGTCAGCTTCCAGCAGACAGTTGGATCAGCAAAATCAGGGAGGAAGGGTTCTCTAAGGCAAAACTCCTAAACATGTGAGGCACTTGCTGTGTGCTGGGAAGGAAGCCAAGAGGCAAGATATGCCTTCTGTTGGGAAATGGAAGGTCAGGACTGTGACCTTGTCTGTACATCAGGCTGAGGTATGAGGTCCCTCTGGAAGGGTATTGAGCATGACCCATCATGGAGACCAGGGGCATAAAGTAGGGATGAGGGCAGTCTTCGGGGATGGAGCACAGAATCACGTAGATGGTCAGAAGTCAAGAGTCTTGAAGAAGGAAGTTTATACCAAAAGTTTATTGAGGAAGGAAGAATGTAGACCAATTCAGTAGAGCAGAAACAAGGATTTGAGGAAGCAGAACCTAAGATGATAGACTTCTTATCCTTTTTGTGACCCCACCCTTACCCACATTTACTTTCTTTCCCATGGTATAGTTGAATTGTGTCACCCAAAAAGATACGTTGAAGTCTTAACCCCAGCACTACAGAAAGTGACCTTATTTGGAAATGAGGTCATCGCAGATGTACTTAGTTAAAATGAGATCATACTGGAATAGGGTGGGCCTTTAATCCAACACAATTGGTGTCCTTATGAGAAGAACAACATTTGGACACAAGAACTCACAGGAAGAACACCATATGAAGACAGACACAGAGGGAAGACAGCCATGTGAATGGCGAAGCAGAGATTGGAGTCTTGCTGCCACAAGCCAAGGAACACCTGGGGCTACCAGATACTGGAAGAGGTAAGGCAGTATTTCCCCCTAGAGGCTTCAGAAGGAGCATTGCCTTGCCAATACCTTGAATTCAGACTTCTGGCCTTCAGAACTATGAGAAAATAAATGTCTGTTGTTTTAAGGCACCCAGATTGTGATAATACACCCTACTTTCATTATTTTTCATCTCAACCAATAAAGGAGAGAGAAATAAAATTAAAATATTTGGGGTTGGGTGCAGTGGCTCACGCCTATAATCCTAGCAGTTTGGGCAGCCAAGATAGAAGGATTGCTTGAGCAACAGAAGTTTGAGACCAGACTAAACAATATAGTGAGGCCTCATTTCTACAAAAAATTCGCTGGGCATTGTGGTGCTTGTCTGTAGCTCCTTGGGAGGTTAAGGTGGAAGGATTGCCTGAGCCTAAGGCTGCAGTGAGCCATAATCATGCCACTACACTCCCGCTTGGGCAACAGAGTGAGGCCCCCACTCAAAAACATATATATATATATGAGGTCCCTCTGGTAGGGTATTAAGCATGACCCATCATGGAGAGTAGGGGCGAGGGTGGAGGGCAGTCTTCAGGGATGGAGCATATATATATATATATATTTTTTTTTTAACTAGTTTTTAAATTAATTAGTCAAAGTCTACCCAGACACTAGCTGTCCCCGCGGGCAGGCTAGGTTTTTGTCCTCCATCAATTCGAAGAAGAGAGAATGGACTTCTCAATATCAATTTCTCTAAAGAGATTTTCACTCAGATATTTTCTTGTCTACATTCTTCATCCTTTCATATTCTCAAAGCAGCTGAGAGAGTTTTAGTGTTGCAGAGCAAGTGCTCAGAAATTTCTGATGAATATCTGCACATGGTGATTTGGCACCTCAGTTTGAAAGTTTGTATCTGTTATATCTTGGCACTTAAGCAAGACTTAGTTTAACAACTGTTGAAAGATTTAAAAACAACAGAGGCTTGCAAATATGACCAGGAATGAGGATCCATTTTTAAAAAGGAAGATTTTTTTAAAAAAATCAAATGCAATTTCTAGAAGTAAAATGTATAATAATTGGGATTTGAAATGGGATGTATGTGTGGTGAGGTAAGGTTTATTGCTACAAGAAGAGACCTAGCAATATTTCAATAAGGCAAGGAAAATGCTGATTTAATTTCCTCTTTTGCAAAGTCCAAGGTGAACATTCCAGATGAGCAGACTGATCTGCTCTGGGTGGTCATTGAAGGATATAGGTCTCTTCTCATTTTTCAGCTATCCCTTAGGACATTAAGCTGGTCACAGGCATAGGTGTTAAGACAGCTTTTATTTTCCAATCTATTTGAACCATTACTTTTGTAAAACACAATAAAATGAATTGCCAGAGGAATGATTACATGCTTGGGTATTGTGACCATGTTGAACTGCTGTGATGTTTCTAAATGTTTTCTCTCCATTTTTCAACTTATCCCATTGCAAGTCAGTTTATGGAAGTTCTGTGTTGTGCAGACAACTCTTGGATAGCATTCTTCTAGCTCACAAGAAGGAGAAAAACTATAGAAGAAATGCACCCTATTTTTAAAGTGGTCCATGTCACTTGCATTCATATTCTATTGAAGCCTTAGGCACATGGCCACATCTAATTGCAAAGGTGTTCGAGAAAGGCCATATAGCTGAGCATCCATGTGTCCAACAGCAATGTTGTTAATACAGAAAAAGAAAAGAGTGGGTTACTATGTAGAGAAAGTTGTCTACATTGCAAGTAAGTTACAAAGCATATTGGACAGAGTGCATCAGAATGATAATGAATTGCAGGCTAGAACCAAAGAACGAAGTCCTTTTAGAGACAACAAGCTGGAAGTATAGAAGAGATACTATGAATCCTGAGAAGATCCAATAGGAAGTGTCTTAGTCTGTTTGAGCTGCTATAACAAAAATAGATTGAGGGCTTTAGAAACAACAGAAATGCATTTCTCACAGTTCTGGAGGCTGGGAAGTCCTAGATCAAGGGACCAACAGATTTGATTCTTGGTGAGGGCCCACTTCTTGGGTCATAGTTGATCATCTTTTAGCTGTGTCTTCACATGATAAGAAGGGCAAGGAAGCTCTCTGGAATCCCTTTCATAAGGGCTCTAATTTCATTCCTGAGGTCACTGCCCTCATGACCTAATCACTTCCCAAATATCCCACCTCCAAATACCATTACATTGGGGATTAAGTTTCAACATATTAATTCCAGGGGGACACAAACAATTAGTCTGTAGTAGGCAGAATGGAGAAGAGACAATATTTAAAGCAATATAGGTCAAGAATTGCCCTAAATTGCTGAGAGATACCAATGTTCACATTAATGAAGCCCAATGAATCCCAAACTGGGCACTGTTATTACAGTTTTATGTATTAATACATTTAATCTTCATAGCAATCTTATATGAAAGGTGCTATTATTAACATTTTACAGATGAGGAAATCCAAGGTACAGAGAGGGTAAGCAACTTTCCCAGTGTCACACACTTAGCAAGGAGCAGAGGCAGGTTTCCATAGGAGCCTCCTACTATAATACTATGCAACCTCTCAAACAAAAAATCTTTGATGTTTAAATAGCAAAGGCATTGTTTTAAAAAATAAATGTGTGAAAAGTTTTCATGTCTAATTATTTACTTAAAAACTTTCTGTAAGTTAATAGGCCTACATATGACTCAACTCTAAAATTTACTGGGAAATATAGTAGACTTGGTACACATTTCCATCAATTCCTCCCAGAAATTCACCAAATAATAATAATAAACCAAAGAATAGAAAAGAAAATTTCATTTACAGTGAAATTGGGAAATGGCAACGCTCCACACCACAAACTCTGAAAACCATATAGCAGATATTACCTGTTTTTATCCAATCATTAGAGAGACCAGAGGACCAAGGGTCACATTTGCCTTATTCTTGGTGACCACTATGGAGATACCACCTTCTGTGGCCCAAGAGGTGTTTCAAGAGATCTGTCTTGCTCTGCATCCCAAAGAGATAAAAATATAGTACTCCTTCCTACTTTCCACTTTAACTCTGCTTCTCAGAATGGTTCCTCTCTACCCAGCACCATGTAACAGGAAGAGGACAGGACTCCTAATCCCAACTCCCTTACTGAGGGAGCTGTGTTACCCAAGGCAAATCACTTTACTTCTCTGGACTTGTGTTTCCTCATCTGTAAATGAGAGATTTAATTTGCACCAGCAGTTTTCAGACCTTTCCAAGATTTTATCTTTTTCTCCCTACAAAATCAGAGACAAAAATTGCATATGTCAATCAAGAAAATCAAGTCACCATACCTGAATCAGGGGAGAGGTGGCAACCCTGTCCACCAGGCTCTCCAATTGTCATATCATAGACTGTATATTAAAATACTTCAGACTCCTAAGGACACTTTGAAAACCACCAGTTTCTTATATCTGACATCCTTTCCAGCTATTGTAGCTGATGATTCTCTCAAAGTCAGACAACTAAATATTGGTCCCTGCCTAATATTTTGGAAAAGAAACATTAAGTGGGAGAGCAGGAGGAAGAGAAAGAGGAGGAAAAGGAGGAGAAGAAGGAAGGGGAAGAAAACAAAGAGGAGGAAGAGAAGGAGAAGGAGGAAGGGGAGGAGGACAAGAAGAAGAAAAGGAGGAGGAAGACAAAGAAAAAAGAAGAGGAGGAGCGAAAGAAGAAAGAAGAAGCAAACTAAGCACTTTAAGAAGAGCTACGAGTTATTTCCAGGCTTGAGCCCAAACAAAATCTGACAACCGTCTTTGCTTAGAGATTAATTAACATGAGGTAACTAAACAGGACATTTATTAACAAGAATTATGTAGCCATATCCCTATTATGCCCCATCCTATTAAAATGTCTTACAAAGAAAGAGTCATTTGTGGGCCACAGATCTCACCTGGGGAGGAGGCAAAGGGGAAACCAAGAGTCCCCTCCCTCCCCGGCCTGGCAGGTTGGTGATGACAGGTCTGGCTTAAACCAAACAAACGTGTCAGCATCTAGTTTCTTCCACCTGAAAATTTATATCATCCATCTATGTAAGCAAATCTGAAAAGTACCAGCAAACTGGAAACATGGAACAAGAACAAAAAGCCTCTTTTGTCTTGAGGGCAACCAAATAAAAATGGCTTCTTCTTTCAGGCCATAATAAAAGAATTACTCACTTTAAGCTCTCAAGCTGACATTTTCATAAGAAGACAAATTTGGACAATTTCATTTACTGCTTGCAAATACTGAATGACCTGGCGAGCTGAACAGTATTTCCACAGACATCTGACCTCCTCTCCCCAGTCCACAGATGTTAACTCAGACTTGCCTTTTCTCTTCCCTATATATCCCTAGGAGTGCCGTTAACATTTTTCTATTTATTTATTTGGGGTAATTTGGAGAGTGAGTATTGTGTCTATCTGCCATGTGCTTTTTCTCAACGTCAGTAGCAAAGTAATTCTTACACTTAAACTGTACCAAGGGCTATTAAGATGACAATGCATTGATGTTGCAGAAAATAGCCTATTAGTTCAGTCTCAGAGAAGTGATTCCTTCCCAGAAGGCACCATACTGTGGCCCTGCCCAGTCCCCTCCCAGCAGCTAGAGGTCCCTCACCTTTGCTTGCCCACCTCACCTAGGTTCTTCTCTCAGATCTTTAAGCTGATTTTATTGTGTTCCATTAAGCCCAAGATCTCATCAATTCTAAGATGTACCATTATTTTATGTAACTTTAAGAAATAAAATCTCTGCCAATGAAGTTTTGACACATGCTTTCTTAATGCTCAGAATTGTTATTCTATACTTATCAAAAGAGTTTTTTTGAGGCATCTTTAGATATTGCACTGAATTGTTTATTGCTCTTGTGCCTACATAAAAATGAAAATACATGCTAAATTCACTGACTACGGTATTTCTAAAATCTCTTCACATCGAGAGTCTAGCATGTCTGAATCACTGTTCAGTTCTGAGGAATCAGTGTTTGTGTTATTTCACAGACTTTCATTTTCTGAGCCATCAAGCATGTTGGTGACTGGGTCTCTCACCTCAGCTATTTTATTGACTCCTAGATTTTCTCCCAAGACTTGGAAATGCATTCTGAAAGCTTTGATATTGATGCTTTGTTGGTCTAACCAGAAGATGTTAATGGAAGTTTTTCAGATGACAACCAAGACTGACATACCTTTCTCAAATGGCTCTTTAGTTGTCTAGACATGCCATCACTAACAATGGTGAAATTCTCAGAGTGTAGGCAAGAATATATCATGGCTTCCACCTGGCCAAAAGGGGTTGTGAGATGCTATAAATTCTAAGACTCATCCCAAATTCAGACATGTGAAAATTTGAAAAATAAAGGTGTTAGAACATGGAGGAACTATGGCATATATACTGTTTTCTCTGCAACATTCTCCCCCTACACTTCACTCAGTCAGTGATTATCTCTCTTCAATTCCCAGCTCAAGGGTTGCTTTCTCTGAAAGACCTTCTTCTCGTAGGCCCATCTGGCCTCCCCTCAGAGCCTTTATCTCAGTGTATAATTACGCATTTACAAGTGCGATTACAATACCACATGAGGAATAATCAGTGTATTGAAAGAACGAGTGTGTGAACTCCTGATGGAATTCCATCACATTTGCAGAAAAGTCATGTCCAGAAATAACGAATTATTTCATATCCAGAAATAAGGAATTTAGTGATCATGCATTCACTTACTTATTCCTTTAACAACTGTTTATTGGGCATCTTTATGTAGCGTGTATTTGAGTGGGTGAGATAAGAACATGATATATGACATATGAGGTGACATATATGTAGTAATAAGTATAGCTAAGAAGACAAAGCAGAGAAAGAAGATAGGGCTAAAAAATGGCTGTTATAGATATGACTTCCAGATGACTTCTCTGAAGAAGTGACATTTGAGCTGAACTCCTAAATGAAGAGAGAAGAAGGCCATGGAAGTCCTGGAAGTATCTGATGAAATAGCTTTCCAGGCAGGAAGGAAGACAACATTCCGGACATGGAAGAGTTTGACGTGTTTGAAGGACACGTGTTTGAGGGCTCATGTGATAGGAGCATCATGGGCAAGAAGGAGAGTAGTCACGAATGATGTGACAGTAGTA
Source organism: Tarsius wallacei (assembly GCA_963574415.1). Lineage (NCBI taxonomy): Eukaryota > Metazoa > Chordata > Mammalia > Primates > Tarsiidae > Tarsius > Tarsius wallacei. The sequence continues at coordinate 25,131 of CAUYQG010150548.1, read as the reverse complement.
GCCAGAAGGCAGATATGTAGGGCCTTGAAAGCCACTCATGAAGGACTCCGAACTGGTTACTCTTGCTGGAGGTCCTGATATGTACTCAGGAGTCCTTCAACTCAACCATGCCAATTTCCTCAGCGATTTTAGGGGCGGCATCCCAAATAGTAGTATGAGGGAACATCACCACTCCTCTCTCCATACTTGGTCATCGTCCGCTTGAATTCCTACCTGCTCAAATTTCCTCTAAGTATATTTGTGTTTTAAGGTACCTTTTCACAATAAACATTGAACAAGGGGGATGTGTAGGGCCACAATTATTACCAAAAAATATTTTCTTTATCTCCAGTTCCCTTTCATTCATGCCCTATAGAACTTGTTATTCCCCTGACTCTGGATGAAACTTCAAGGAGAGGCTATTCTTACATCTATATGGGAAGTGGCAAGGAAGCAATCAATGTAAAGAGCATGAGGAATAGAATTATTGTAGTCATCACTGAAAGCAATCTGTCATAGAGACCTTACAGTAAACCAATAGCATGCTATCAAATCTAGAAGAGGAATCTACGTCCAGCCCACACTACTTCAAATGTCTGCTCTGACTTTCAAACATGGAACACTGTCTAATATTTTCACCAAAAAGTTGAAAGCAGAGTTGCAGGACAGACCCAAGCACAAGGTGATCAAGGGAGGCCACAAGAGCTATGCCTTTGGAATATACTACCATGCTTGCACCCTGGCTTATGTGTTCTTCCAGTCTTCAAATCATTCTAAACAAACCCAAATTTATATTTCTATATTTAGCAGTCCCCAGTTTGATTCTGATCCTGTCTGGAGACTGCATGGCCTTCTGCCAGTGATTAAATTAGTCTGTGGGATATCTATTGCTGTGAGCTAACCAATGGTCATGTGATATTTTTAGCAACTGTAATATAATGTTGGTAGAATCGTGCATTTTTATGACTTTGTAAAATAATCTCTAAAATAGTTTTGAAGTTGTGTCCCTTATTAACCCCACAAAGCCCACAGACATCTGCAATAAGAGTGAGAGACACAGACTGAGTTCTTGATTGCTGAGACAGAAAAGACCAGAGTACATCCATGTAGCCAGTCCCTCCAACACAACACCATACTCAGGCAGTGCTGGGCAGGGTCTCTTCTCTCTCTGATAATCCATTTCCTTCAGCATGCTGGGAAAAGAAGTGAGGAAGTAGGGAAAGTGGGTGAGAGCTGCTGCTAAGTTAGCTACGCCCACATGCCCCAGCCAGCCCACTTGCTGCAATAGAAGCCTTCTGTTGTTCTCACACACTCTACCCCTGCAGGACTAATCACCACTTCCATGGCACATCCAGCACATTTCTACCGCAATAATATTACTCACATAATCACCTCTGCCTGCATGTTTTCCACACTATCTATGTCTGAAAAGCCATCTTTTAAGGCCCAGCTCAAATACCACACTTTCCAAGAAGACTTCTCACACCAGCTCAGACAGAATTAATCTATCTCTCATTTTCATATTACTTCTGTAAAGATAGAAAAGAAATCTTCAGCCAGGCACAGTGGCTCATGCCTATAATCCCAACACTTTGGAAGGCTGAGGCAAGAGGCTTGCTTGAACTCAGAAGTTCAGGACGGCCTAGGAAACATAATGAGTTTCATCTCATCTCTACAAAAGCAAACAAACAAACAAAAAACCACCTTTTATTAATGAGCCAGGCATGGTGGTGCACGCCTGTAGTCCCAGCTACTCAGGAGGCTGAGGCAAAGTATGGCCTGAGCCGAGGAGATAGAGGCTGCAGTGAGGTGTGATTATGCCACTGCACTCTAGCCTAGGTGACAGAGTGAGACACCCACTCAAAAAAAGGGGGGTGTGGGGGGAGGTGAGCTAGGTGGTTCACGCCTATAATCCCAGCACTTTGGGAGGCAGAGGCAAGAGGATTGCCTGAGCCAAGGAGTTCAAGACCATCCTGAGCAACTTGGCGATACCTCATCTCTACAATAAATCAAAATGATTAGCCAGGCATGGTGGTGTGCACCTATAGTTCCAGCTCTTTGGAAAGCTGAGGTGGAAGGATCGCCTGAGCTCAGGAGGTCGAGACTGCATGGCTGTGATGGTGCCACTGCACTCCAGCCTTGGTGACAGAGTGAGACTCTGGATCAATCAGTCAATCAACAAAGAAGAAAAGAAATCACTCTTAAAGTGCAGTATGACAGTCCTTTGAACAAGGAAACTGTCACAGTTCAGAAGAACCTAAGGAGACATGACAATATAATGATATCCTGGATGGAGACTTAAAAAAGAAAAGGAGTATTAGATAAAAACTCAGGAAATCTGAATAAAGTATGGACCTTGGTTAATAGGAATGTGCCAATATCAGTTCCTTAATTATAACACATGTACCGTAGTTGTGCGTAAGTTGTTAATAATGGGAAAACTGGATGTGGAGTATATGGGAATTCTCTGCAGTACCTCCACAATTTTTCTATTAATCTAAAACTGCTCTAAAATAAAAAGTCTTTTAAAAACAAAACAAACAAACAAACAAAACTCTGCTACCCTGCTGTTTAATTGCTACCGAAAAACCAAAAGGACTTCCACAGTTAAACCTACTGAAAATGGGAAAAATCCACAGATGATCATTGCCAACCTCATCTACACAGGGACCCAGAGTACAGGGAACAGGTATCTGTGAGCAAACCCTTTCTGTCCATCTCAGCTCCAAGTACTTGAGGGGCCCAGATATGTTCAAATATGTGAAAACGGAGATCCTACACAGAGACAGAGACAGAGACTGAAAGATGCATGACCCTATAAAAGTGGTGTGCAGTGTCTTTCTGAACAGAGAATAAAATGTCATGTGACAGCCCCCAAAATGCTGTATGAACCTTTTGGGAAAGTAATATGCTGATGTCTATTCAATGGGAGAGTGCATATGCCCTTGACAAAGCAGTTTCGCTTTGCAAGTCAACCTTTAGAAACAAGTAGCAACAGGATAGGAGATCATGCAAATAATGATCTTTGAAGTGGCCCAGACATAAACAACTGACCACTCATCAACAGAACAATGTTGACTAATTATGGTATAGGCATATCATATCATGGTCTTACTGTGGCCATGTTTTGTTTTGTTTTTTTAAAAAAAATCCATTAAACTGGAAAGAATATTTCTGATGTCTTAAGTGAGAAAATAAAGTCATAGAGCTATGGAGATTGAACTAATTTTGTCAACACAAATAACTACCAGTGGCAGAAGGGAAGGGTAAAGGAAAGTGATGCTTAATGGGTAAGGGTTTCCTTTTGGGGTGATGAAACCTTTTCGGAATTAGATCATGATAATGAGTGCACAGCATTGTAAATATACTAAAAACTATTCAGTTGTATACTTCAAAATGGGTAAAATAGTAAATTTTATGTTGTGTGTAATTGACCTCAATCAAAAAGACTTCTACTCCAAAGCGAAGTCTCCAGCTTGTATGTAAGTATTTGATTCAAGTTGCTCTAACAAAAATTCCATAAATTGGGTGGCTTATAAACAACAGAAATTTATTTCTAAGAGTTCTGTAGAGACTGGGACATCCAAGATCAGGTTGCTGGCAGATTTGTGTCTGGTGAGGGGCCATTTCATGGTTCATAGACCGCTTCTTATCACTGTATCCTCACATGGCAGAAGGAGCTAGAGTGTTCTCTGGGACCTCTTTTATAAGGGCACTAATCTCAGTAATGAGGGCTCTGCTCTCATGACCTAGTCACCTCCCAGAGGTCCTACCTCCTAATACCATCATGTTAGTGATTAGGTTTCGACGTACAGATATGAGGGACACAAACATACAGACTATAGCAACTGATAAATCTTAAATATGTGTATATTTTCAAAGTGCTGCTCTTAGAGCTCCTCTGCAGGGAAAGAGCTTCTTGGTAAAGAAGATACTTGGTATCGATGAGGAGTCTGAGGGAGGAAGAATAAGCCTCCCAGTCCTGCTTGGAACCCAGGGTTTTTGTGGAAGAAAATGAATCTGTCAGGGGAGAAAAGGAGGGAGGGGGCAGAGCAATATGGGAAAGATGGAAGAGGTTCAGGCCTCACATCTGGGGCTGGAAGGAGAGATTAGGGAGACACCTGTGGAAGGGAATGTTTTAGAAAAACCCCAGGTGCTAAGAACATTACCCCTCCTCCATGACATCACAAACCTCCAGTAAAGCATCAGATGTGTTCACTGATGCTTAGAGCTGCATGCTTAGAGTAGTTTTCTAGAGAAAGCCAAGGAACGGGATAAGTTTTAAGTCAAAATCAAGATTTCGCTAAAACCAAATGAGCCCTTGGAGCTCAGAGCGCAACCTTCCATGGGTTGGTTGGCTTCCTTAGAAGTCATGTCCATCCTTGTCTCAGCAAATTGAGAGCACGTCTACTTCCTGAGGACATGATGGGGTCTTGTTCATCTTTAGGGTCCCCACAGTACTTAATACAATGCTAGGCACACAACAGATGCTCAATAAACATTTGCAAAATATTGAATTTTAAAAATGGGGTTTTTTTTTACATTCTTTCTAATCCATAGAGGAGTCTCCGGCTTGCATTGGCAGAGTTAACACTCATCCCCAGCATCCAAAGAACTTTATAGCCTCTGTCCAACCTTTCTCTTCTGCATCAGGGTTTTTCTTTGCTCAGCTCTGTTCATTGCAGTACCAGACACACAGACACTTTACACACACCCTCACCTAGTACCACAACCTGTGGAAATTATATTCAGGCCTCAAGCCAGAATGTGAGGATAAACTGTCGCTGAATCAATTTATCATTTTCCAGGCCAGAGTCAACTTCAACCTTTATGATCCCTGTGCACCATTTGTAAATTCCTTCTCTGCTCCCTCTGTTGCCCCCAGACAGAGGCTGCAAACTGCCCACGTGAGCAGATCACACACTTGGCCTCACACCACCTGGAACAAGTTTAAAGTCAAGGTGATAGCCTCCAACATCTGCTTAGCTCCGTACAGTTTCCCAGATTATTTCATGGGCAGTATTATTTTGACTTCACAATAAACCTAAGAGGTACACAGGGCAGGTTTTATTAGCCCCAGTGCTACAGATGATCAAACTGAAGATCAGATAGTTGAAGGTGCAGCAAGTAATGAAGGGGCAACTCCAAATCTAAATCATAGGGATAAGGTTGGTAAATTAAGTAAACCCTTTTGGAAATGAAATCTACCAGTTGAAGCCAATGTATTTGTTCATTTTTTAGAATAATTTTTACATGTGTTAATCTTTGTATTCCTCCCATCTGGCACACTGTTTAACATAACAGTAAGCCTCACTAAGTATTTTTAAATTAAAATTAATAAAGGGTACATTTCCTTTTCTAAAAAAAGAAAAGGAACACGCTATTGACTTGTAATGCTAAACAGGTAAATAATCACAATACAGTGATATATCTATAATTATATTCATTGACTCCATTAATATTTGTTTAATGCTTACTATATGCCAGGAGCTGGGGAGAGACCAAGAGAAGTTGTAGGGTGGAATTTAAGCATCTATAAGAGCTTGACCACCTGGCTCAAGTCCTAGCCCTGTTTTTTTAGCTTTGGCACTTGGGCAAATTATTTCCTGTTGCAGAGTTTCAGTTCCCCTTTCTGTAAAATGGAGATAGCAGAACGTATTTCACAGGGTGAGGATTATTTTAGTTAATAGATGTAAAAGTTTCAGAACGGTGCTGGGCAATTGTAGGTGCTCAGTTAACATTAATCATTATGATGACCAGTTATCACTAGTAGAATGTAGTGATAGAAAAGTCAGAATCTAGAACTAGAGAGAAACTCAGATTTTTTGGAATTTAAAATTTAAAATAAAATCTATAATTTTAAAAATAATTACACCCCACAGATTATGTATGTGATTTTTTTATGAAGGTGCAAAAGGAATTTGATAAGTAAATGAGAATCTTTTCAACACACGGGGAACTACCAGATATCCATATACCAAGAACAAAAAACAAAAAGACTTTAACCCTTACCTTACACCATATGCAAAGTTAAACTTATAATGGACTATAGGTTTAAATGTGAGAGCTAAAAATCACAAAACTTTATCCCAAAGTATTCTCTCACGGCCATTAGCAGTCAATTCTCTCCACCTAGCCTGAACCCCAGACAGTCAATGATGTGCTTGCTTTCTTTCACTGTGGTTTTGCTTGATTTTTAGGAATGTCATATAAAGTAGAACCATACAATATTAAGTCTTTTGCTTCTTTCCTTAGCATAATGCTTTTGAAATTCAACCATATTTTTGTGCATTTCTAAGGTTTGTTCATTTTTACTGATGAGTAGTATTCCATGGTGTGGATATACCACAATTGCTTATTCATTCACATGCTGATGAGCACTTGAATTATTTGTAGGTTTGGCTATTATGAATAAAGCTGCTGTGAATATTTGAGTACAGGTCCTTGAATGGGAATATGCTTGTTTGTTTTTAAATTTGATTAAGTACTTTTTCATAGGGCAGGTGAATGTTTATAAGAAACTGTCAAAATCTTTTTTAAAGTGGTCACACAATTTTGCATTCCCACAGTCTCTAAGCCAAATTTGGAGGAAAGTGAGGACATGAGCTAGACTCAGATCTTCCGAGGAGATGCATATATGATGACAGAACAAGAAAAGGAACAATCTTTACTTTTAAAATAGGACCTTAGGAAGACAGAGGCAGAACTGAGGTAGAGCAAACTGAATACCCACTATCCGAGCTCAAACCTAAGGCTTGGCTTCATGTTGTCACAGACTCCAAACACTTTAAAGAAAGATAGGACAATTTTCTTACCCTTCAACCTCATATCCTTCACTCACGTGCTCACCCTTTGGCATACAGAGTTGCAAATATTTAGGAAACAAGAGGTTGGGGACTATTCCATACACAGACCAAGGGCCCTCATCCCGAACTGTTTCCATTGTATGTAAGTATTTGATTCATATTAGCCTCACTTGTTTGAATTCATCGGGCTGGGAAGTCATAATTGTAATCTAATAGTTTTGTAAAATGCTAGTAGAAACACAAAAAGCAGTGGAAATTTCTGTAGACCTGCCTGCTGAAGAGCTCCACACTGACTGCATCATCCTCGAGACCACTTTGAGCCAGGCACATGGGGCTGTTTACCCAACCAGAGGAAAGAAGGCAATGTGTGCTGGATGGAGCTCAGGGCAGCAAAGCAGATGAGGGTAAATCTGAAGATGTAGTTTGATGCTGCTAATGGTTATATATTGTTGGACCAGTATCAGCAACTGGCTGCAGGGTCAGAGTTTAGACAAGGGACTAAGGTTTCCAAGCTACCACAGAGCACCAAAGCTCCATAGAGGACATGAGGGAAGATAAGGCTTCAGGCTACTCTCTCTGTGTTCAACCAAAGAAGCTCTGCTTTTTTTTTTTTTTTTCCTTTTCTACAATCTTGATACTTTATATTATGGGATTTTAAAAGATATACAAAAGTAAGGAGAATCAAATAATGATCTTCATTTGTTCATCATCCAATTTAGATAACTTGAAATATTTTGTAAATCTTTATAAAATTTTTTTGAGTTGCCCATGCTGGAGTGCAGTGGCACTATCACTGCAGCCTCAGTCTCAACCTTCTGGGTTCAAGTGAGCCTCCCTCTTTAGCCTCCCAAGTCAGCTCTGCTTTTCAGTGGGCTCTTTGTTTTTTTCATCAGGGTTTCACTCTGTCGCCCAGACTGAAGTGCAGTGGTCTGATCAAAATCATCATGGCTCACAGCAGCCTCAATCTCCTGGGCTTAGGCGATCTTCCCACCTCAGCATCCTGAGTACCTGGGACTAAAGGTGCACACCACTTGCATCACACCTGGCTAATTTTTTAATTTTTTTTTTTAAATTTTTGTAGAGAGGAAGTTTTACTATGCTCCCCAAGCTGGTCTTGAATTCTTGGGCTCAAGCAATTCACCTGCTTCAGCCTCCCAAAGTGCAGGGAATTCAGGTATGAGCCACCATGCCTAATCTTCAAGTATTTTATATTTTCAGGTTTGTATAAGATTTTTTTTTAAAAGCATTTTTCTGAAAAAACTAATTTTAAAATGACTAGCTCAGAGCCAGATCTAAAAATTAAACCACTACAGGGACAGGCAGATAACACAAATGAGTGAAGCAGGCTGAGGAGCATACAAAAGAGAGTGGTGGGATGGTGGCAAACTGGAAAGTGCACACCTCCTCTAAAAGACAGCTGCTTACTCAACTCCTGCAGGTTGTTGCTCTGGGAGAATGAGAACCCAGCATTTTGGGTCTGCGAATTTTCAAGAGAAACCAGAACAACACATGGGTTTTTTTGTTCATGTAAAATCTCTCAATTATTAAATGCCCCCAAACAATTGAGTTTATTTAAGAACATTGTGGGTCCTAAAAATGCACATCAATGATCTGGATTTGGCCTGTAGGTCATCAACCAGCTCTCCTCTGGAAAATACTTTCCATGGGGGATCCCATCTTCCATGAAGGTAGGAGCTATTTCTGTCTTTTTATTTTCCTTTAATCATTGTATCCTCAGCACTTAGCCCAGGGCCTGGCACATTTGGTGCTCAAATATTTCTTGAATGACTAACTGGGTCACTTTTATCTGGCTCTCTCCACACCAAGATAAGATTTGAATCCCAAACAATTCTCCCATATTGCTCTGATTTCCAGAATGGCAGCCCTGTTCCTTCAGAGACAGCTGGTGTTCAGAACGCAGAATGAAGCTGGAAGAAGCACAGACGTGGGAGGCAAAAAGCCATTCCTGGGTGGGCAGCTCTTGCACATCTGCAAGTTACTGGGCATTGGCAGATAATTCTATAAAAGACAGCTGCAGCTCCGCTGGTCAGAGGCACACTCTGCCATTCCCAGGCCCTTTCAAGGAACAAGTAATTTCTGGTCCATGCCAGGAAACCCCTCATTATCTATTTTGAAACTAATTCTTGAAACAAATTCTTCTTTGAAACTAACTCTCTTCCAACACTTGAGGATGATAGAAGCCTTACTGTCCTCTCAGAAGGGAACACTTGAGCAAAATCTTGAATGACAATGGAGAGGGAAATCAACACAGATGTGTTGTGATTTCAGCAGATGCCCCAAGATAACAGAAACAAATTTTCTGAAGGGAGGGATTCCACCAACTCTGCAGGAATTGCAAAGGAAGTAACTGATCATTCTGTGGCCTGCAGCCCACCTCTACCTATCCAAAAGCTAAAAAGAGTTACAGTTGAAAAACAGAAAGAAATTGTCTTTGCAAAGTATTCAATGGGTAGTGTAGTCCCTTGCTAGAGGAGTATTTTCTCTTCACCTAAGCCTAGTAAGAGGGACTTTAAAGAGCCAATCAGAGTGCTTCCTTTGCATCTTGGAGTCTGATTAACACAGTGGACTGTGCTCATGAACTTTCGATTTCTCTATAATGCTTCCTCTTTCTAAATAGGAGAAGCTGTCACTATGAGCAGGAAGAGAAAGACATGTCCACCCACATCAGGGGCAAGGATGCACAAATGTTTCTAATGGATCACATGTGGGTCATAGAAGAAAGAGGACATTCATAAAACCGCTTAAATACTGCCCCAGAGATATGACTGGGGAGGCATGATGAGCCCAACCTGGGATAGGGCATTCAACCCGGATTCCTAAGAGCAGAGGGAGGAGACAAAAGTGGCATGTGCTATGAGAAGTGTCATTGAATATTCCCAGTGCAGACCCCAAAGAACCTATAAATGTACCCCAAGAAATAGAATCAATTGTTATGGTCAGTTGTGCTAGACCCTTGTCTCTCTCCATCCCTCACTTCCATTCTGAGCTGGAAGGTCAGAAACCTCAGCTAGTAAGTTGGCAGTAGGGCAGAAGGAAGGGAAGCACAAGATGAAACAGAAAAGGAGCTTCCCACTCAATCCTGATGTCCCCATCTGACCCAGAGTAGTCATGCGTGTGGTCCCGTGCACACACAGACACAAACTTACATATACATACACATACACATACACACTGTAACTTCCTTAGTAGGCACAGCTGGGGTGGAGAAAGAAAGATAATTTAACCTTGAATAAAGTTGGGTGCCTTTTTTTACTTAATCATTGCATTGGGATCAGGCACAGTGGCTCATGCCTGTAATCCCAGCACTTTGAGAGGCCAAGGTGGGAGGGTTGCTTGAGTCCTAGAGTTTAAGTCCAGCCAGGGCAACATAGCGAGACCTCATCTGTACAAAAAAAATTTTTTTAATTAGCCAGGTATGGTGATGTGCGCCTGTAGTCTCAGCTATTTGAAAGGATGAGGTTGAGGCTGTGGTAAGCCATGATCTTGCCCCTGCACTCCAGCCTGGGAGGTAGAGTGAGACCCTCAACTCCAAAAAAACAAACGAAAAGAAAGAAAACAAAACCATTGCATGGAACTGAAGATACTAATTAATAAAATGAGAATATTCTTGTGGTGAAAAAGTAACCAGAGGACTTTTTAATTTTTCAGAATGAGTTGGCAGACTATGCTGCCCACCCACGATTTCATCAAAATGCAGAGGAGACACTAACCCCAAAGCAAAAGAAGAAAAAAATAAAACTGTACAAATTGTCTTTTTTTTTTTGCTATGTAGGAAGGGGAAGGACATTTCGAGCACATTCCCAAGGACTATCCTTGGGAATAGGATGCCAAAGATCAGAAAGGTGTGAATATATTGAGGTGAAGTATAAGATTGACGTGGTCAAAGCCATGTGGAGTGGCATAGTGACAGAGGATGTGGAGAAGGTGGACAGAGGCAGCTCACTGGGAAGACACAGGAGGATGCTCCTAAGTGAGTTCTTGATTCTACCTGAGAGAGGTGCCTAAGGAGGCAAGAGAGAGGGTGTGATGGATGCTATCAGAAGATGAACATAGAGGTTCTGCGAACAGAGACCAGAGACCCTTTAGAGGTCACTGCAAAAATCCATATGAAAGATGAAGGACTTATCAGAACTGCTGCAGTGAAAATCTGAGAACCTCTATGGGGGCAGATTGACAGAAACCAGTCATTCTTTAGATGGGAAGAGTAGAGGAACAGGAGAAGTCAGGGATGGCGACTTCTTGGAGCTTGAGCAACAGGGAACTCAGTGGTGCTAATAACCTAGATATGAAATGGAGAAGAAGGAAGACTTTAGAAAGAAAATAATGAGTTCGGCTTCAGACAAGTTGAGTTTGAAGTGCTAATGGCAGGATATTCTTGGAAAGATGTCTGAGTAGCAGCTGGAAATTCACATCTCAGAAGTTCAGAGAGGTCAAGGCTAGTGACATGGAAGTCTTTTCTCCCAGCTCAGTGTCCTCAAGGGGGTAACTCCAGCATAAGGCATTCATCCACACTTGGAAAATTCTCTCAATTATTTTTAGCACATCTTAGAGGTAGAGGAGAAAAATTGGATCTCCTTGAACATTTTCATCACATTCATTCTAAAATTATACTCTCCTGATTTCGAAGGACTTCTAGTGCCTGGTGTTGATATATAACTACAAAACTTCACCCTCTGTATATAATATTGAACTACTTACACCCCTTCCAGGACTCACTTCTGACATGGGATGTCAAACAGAAATAGAACATGCATGTCCTGCATCTGAGGATAGAACCTTAGAGAGAATTCTATGGGCTGCAATAACTAATCCCTGCTGTTCCTGAAAAGGAGCTCTATGCACAGACAGGGTAGAGTCACTGCAGATTTATGACTACATCCTCAAGGCAGCGGGCTGTCCACAGCCCAGGACAAGGCCTGCAGATGACTGATAGGTCCAAAGGATCCATGCTGCAAAAGACAGCTGACCCTAAGTCTGTGACACCTGGGTACCTCCAGAGCCATATGTGACAGCTGTTTTCATTTTCTAGCCTTTGTTACTGCTACTCTCACTGCCAGAAAAACAACTTGAGACTTACTGAAATATGAGGTGTTTTCTGATAGCCATTCAAGTCTCATATCAAGGGCACCAAGACAAACTTCTATATTTGTGAACTGGCCTCAGAAGTTGGCCTCAAATGAACTGTACCCTGGGTAAAGACCACCTCCCCAAATGTTGTAGAAAAAAAAGCACATATACCTACCTTAATCACTACTATTTGCCAAGATTTGAAAGGACTTGTCTAATTTACTAAAATTAAAAAAAAGAAGTAAAAGATTGAAAAATGAGAAAAGTTGCAGTTATTTGAAGAGAGAGTTATTTGAAAAGTTGCAATTATATGAGCTCATTTACATAGAAAGCGCAAAGCAGTCAAACTTTTGAGTGTTTATTGAATTAATGAAAAGATGAATGAATGATTGAGATGGTGCAGCAAGATTTCCTGACACATGATCAACATATAAACACAATAGTGCTCAAGAAAAACTCCAGAATGGCAATCTGAGAAACTCCACATACCCTCCTTCCTTCGGTGAAACAACCATAACTGGTGAAATTTAAACAACTAACTAAAATCCTTGGAAATTATTCTAAAGGCATACAGCAAATAGAGAAAGACTTCTTCAAAAACATTTCCTAAATTTCAGTAAAACAGTGAGAATCAGTGGTATTTGAACTAAAATCCACTTTTTACAGGCCACTCCCATACCAACTCAGTACGACAGAAGCTAAACTCTGGGCCGATGCTTCCAAGAACAGATCTCCTTCTGCCCAGGCGCTTCGCCTGGGGGTACAATCCCGCATCCCCAGAAGGAGTAGATTATGAGCAGTTTAATCCTACTCCCTCAGCTCCATGTTTTGGAAACTCTATGATAGTACAGGAGGATAAAACCCAGAGTCTGGGACTCCTTTCTTCAAATCAGTCCACACTTATAGGTGGAAGCTTTATCCCAGGCACAGCAAGCCAAGAATACTTGGTCTAGATCATCCTCACTCTAGCTTACTTGTAGATTGGAGACTCTGTAGTGAGAGAGACAAGTAAAGAAAAAGAGAGATTAAATTATCACCCATGCTCAGAGCTATGCTAATAGAGCAGGAATATCACTAAGAAAAATGAACCATTGCTCTGCTGTGGTTTGACTGTATCCCTTAAAATTCATATGCTGGGAACTTAATCCCCAATGCAACAGTATTGGGAAGTGGGACCTAATAGGAAGTGTTTAGGTCATGAGAATCTGGCCCACATAAATGAATTAATGCCACTACAAAAAGGGCTTGTGAGAGTGGACTCTCTCTCTCTCTTCCAGTCTCCTGTGTTCCTTCCTCCAAGGATACAGTGTTCAAAGAGCCACCTTGGGAGCAAAGACCAGACTTTCACCAGAAACCTAACTTACCAGCACCTTGATTGTGGACTTCCCAGTCTATAGAACTATGAGAAATAAATTTCTGTTCTTTATAAATTACCTAGTATGTGACAACCTGTTATAGCAGCACAAGTAGAATAAGACAGTCCCCAACCCCAGCTCTGAAGCAATGGTGCAGAAGTTCTTCCCAGTGGGAGAGGTGGGTCATAAGAACAAAGAGCTGAACTCTCTATTTCTGCCAGGGGAGACTGATCTTATTTGCAGCAGAGGGTGGGGAATTTCAAGCATAAGGGATTCAACAATAATGATTTCATTGATGAGCAATTAGAGAAAACTGATAACTCTAAAATCTCAATAAATAGGCAATATGGTAGATAGCTAGAAGTTTAACAAAGAGAAACTAGAAAGACAGGGAGACGGCTAAGAAAGCCATCATGGGGTTGAAACAAGACTCAAAGACTAGCCTCAAATACTCATCCCTGAAAATAGGTCCTGACTTTAATTGGATCAGACTGTGGAGCAATATATGCCCAAGGGAATTGTTGTAAACAATAGAGCAATCAGCTAGCAATTAGTGTAGACCAACAGAAGCATACTAGCTAGAATTTTACAGGAATATCAGAGAAAGACAAAGTTAAAGAGAGCTGGCTAAAATCACTATCATCCCTGGGAGTGAGAATTCTCAAGACTGTACCATTTGAGGAAAAACATCAAAGACTTCAAATACTGCATGGGGAAATAAACTTCACTGAGCTAGTCCAACCAAGTCACTAAACAAATAAATTATCAAACAACCACAACACAACAAAACCCTCCTCTGAGGTGGAGATGAAAAGAGGGAATTAGTATTCAGAATTGCTGCAATGTATCATCTGAAACATACAGCTTTAAAAAAATGATAATAATAATTTCAAAAAAGTGTGCTCCATACATAGGAATAAGAGAAGACAAGATAAATTGTCTCTAAGGGGGTCCAAATGTTGACTTGGCAGACAAATACTTCAAAGGAACTACTATAAATATGTTCAAATTACTAAGTAAAACAGTACTTAAAAAATTAAAGGAAGATATGACAGCAATGTTACATTAAATACAGAATATCAATAAAAATAGAAATTATGAAAAAAGAGTCAAATGGAAATTTTGGAATTGAAAAATATAATAACTGAAATGAAAAATTTGCTTGAGCTCACCTATAGATTTCAGTTGGCAGAAGAAATAATCAGTGAACAGATGGAAAAAGAGGATGAGTAAAAATAAACAGATGCTCAGAGAAATACAAGATATGCCTAACAATAGTGCCAGAAGAAAAGAAGAGGTCCAGAAAAAAATATTTGAAAAAACAACAGTCAAAATCTTCCCAAATATATATATTTTAAATTAATGTATGCATACAAGAACCAAACTCCAAGTTGGATAAACACAAAGAGGTTCATATCCAAATACATTATAGTCAACATGCTGAAAGACAAAGAAAAAATTTTGAAAGCAGCAAGAGGAAGTAAATTCCTTGAATGCATGGGAATGCCAATAAGATTAACAGTTGACTTCTAACCAGAAACAACAGAGACCAGAAGGCAGTGAGTTGGCTGTATTCAAACCACTGAGAACAGAACTGTCAACTAAAAATATTATATCCAGAAAAACTATATTTCAAATACAAAGGAGAGAAGAAGGCATTGCAAAATAAGCAAAGGTTGAGATAATTTATTGCTAGCAGACTCACTTTCTAAGAAATTGCATAGGAAATTCTTCAGGCTGAGAGCAAATGACACCAGATAGTAATTTGAAACCACAAGAGAAAGCAGAAGGCTCTGCTGAAGATAACTACATAGGTAAATATAAAATACACTGTATGTGTATATATTTTTTTCTTCCCTTAACTGATTTTAAAACAACTGCATTTAACTGTGTGTGTGTATGTGTGCACATTGTTTGGCCTACAACACATAGAAATATAATTGACAATAACAGTACGAAGGAAATATATAATAACAAAGTTGGATTAGAGTAAAAAAATTACACCAAAATGTAACCTAAATCCACAGGAAAAATGAAGAGACCCAGAAACTGTAAACACAAAGTATAATATAATGAACTTTATAAATAAATACTTATTATTCTATGTTCTCTCAGCCTTTCCAAAAGACATACATTGTAAAAAGTAATAATTATATCAATGCATTGATAGGTTTGTAGCATATATAATCATAATATATATAACAATTGGACAAAAATGTGGGTAGGGAACAGAACTATACAGGTGTAATATTCTATAGCTCAATGGAATTAAGATAGCATAAATCTGAAGTACATTCTGATAAGTTAAGTTGTATATTGCAGCCCTAGAACAACTGCTAAGAAAATATCTCAAAAAATATATGTTAAAAATCAGTAAAGGAATTAAAATGTCACGATAGGAAATATTCACTTAATGAAAAAGAAAACAGTAAAGGAGGAACAGAGGAAGAAAAAAGACATGAAACATCGGCATAAATTAAAACATATTAACAAGAGTACAATAATAAAATAAATTAAGCAATCCAATCAAAAGACACAGATTGTCAGACTAGATTTTTAAAAAATTTTTAAAGGTCACAGACATGCTCAATGTTACCCTGCCTGTTGTGCCTTTCACAATGTCTTTCAAAATCTACCTTTCTTAATTCATAGAAACAATAAAAAAACAAGATCTAACTATGATTCAACCACAGGAGACACACTTTAGATTCAAAGATACAGTTTAAACATAAAAGAATTTTTAAAAGATATACCATGCAATAACCACAAGAGAGTTGGAGTGACCATATAATAGCAGACATAAAAAACTTTAAAACAAAAAATGTTATTAGAGATAAAACAAGATATTCTAAAATAATAAACATATCAGTCCAACAGGAAAATATAACCAGTATAAACATATGCATGAAATATACATATATGCATGAACACATATGCATGAAATACATAAAATACACAAAAGCAAATGCTGACAAAGCTAAGGAAAAAATAGACAATTCAACAGTAATTGTTAGAGACTTCAATATCTTACTTTTAATAAAGGAAAAAAAAAATAGGTGGAGGATCCCCAAGGTTATAGAAGACTTGAACAACACAATAAATCAACTAGACTCGGTAAACATCTACAGAACACTCCACTCAGCAACAGCAGAATACATATTTTTCTCAAATGCACATAGAATATTCTCCAGGATAGATGATATAATAAGCCATAAAACGAGCTTCATGAAACTTAACAAGAGTAAAATCATATAAAACATGCTAACACCAATGACATAAAATTAGACATCAATAAATAAGGAAATGGAAAATTCACAAATAAGTGGAAAATAAAAACATACTATTAAATGACTAATGAGTCAAATAAGAATATAATGGAAATTATAAAACAGTTCAGGTGAATAAAGCAAAAACACAACATATCAAAACTTATGGACATAACTAAAGCAGGACTTAGAGGAAAATTATAGCTGTAAATGTCTATATTCATAAAGAAAAAGGATCTCAAATCAATAACCTAAGCCTCTACTGTAAAAAGTAGAAAAAGAAGATCAAACCAACCCAAAGCATGCAGAAAGGAGAACATATAAGGATTATAGCATAAATAAATAAAACAGACTAGAAAAAGCATTCAAACCAAAAGTTAGTTGGTCCTTTGAAAGTTCAGCAAAACTGACAAACCTAGCCTAAAAAGTAAAGTCAGAGATGAAAGAAGCAACATTATTAATGACACTACCAAAATAAAACAAATTGTAAATTATAAATGAACATTATAAACAATGTATGCCAACAAATTAGATAACTTAGATGAAATAGACAAATTTCTAAAAAGATACAAGCTGTAAAAACGAACACAAGAACAAATGATAAATATAAGTAGACCTAAAATAGGTAAAGGGATAGAAGTAGTGATCAAAAATGTTTCCACAAAGAAAAGCTCATGACAAGATATTTTTATTGGTGAACCCTACCAAATAATTAATACCAATTCTTCACAAACCCTTCCTAAAAATAAAAGAGTTGGAAACACTTCCCAATTAATTCAGTGAGATCAATGTTATCCCAATACCAGAAGCAGACAAAAGCATGACAGTTAAAGAAAACAACCTATCAATGTTTCTTATAAATGGCAATGCAAAAATCCTCCCCCAAATTACAATCAACGCAAACCTAGCAACATATAAAAATGATTATACACAATGATTAAGTGATATTTATTCCCAAAATTCAGTTGCTTTAATACCTAAAATTTAATTAAGGTAATATATTAATAAAATAAAGGACAAAAACAAAATAATTACAGTAGACACATGAAGTTGTGGTCCAGGTGCAGTGACTCATGCCTGTAATCCCAGCACTTTGGGAGGCCATAGCATGGACTGCTTGAGCCCAGGAGTTTGAGACCAGCCATAGCAAGACCAAATCGCTACAAAAAAAAATTGCATGATGGTACACACCTGTAGACCCAGCCATAGCAAGACCAAATCACTACAAAAAAAATCGCATGATGGCACACACCTGTAGACCCAGCTACTCAGGAGGCTGAAGAAGCTCACCTGAGCCCAGGAGGTCAAGACCGTGGTGAGCCTCAATTGTGCCACTGCACTCCAGCCTGGGTGACAGAGGAAAACTTCAACTCAAAAATAATAAATAAAATAGAGAGCATCTTGAGGGGTGGGGCAAGATGGTGACAGAACCGGTTGGACTATGAGAGTCTCTGCACAGGTGAGGGTGCATAAAGACTAATCTGCAACTGTCTGTGTATGCAAGTGGGTGAGCAAATGTACAACTGAGGGGAAACATGGGATCAAGCACCCAAGGACCCTTGACAGAAGCAGATGCAATTTGCCATTGCTCCTGCTGTGCACAGAAGGATCTGCCATTCTCAGGGCACCTCTTGGGGGAAAAGGCAGCAGAGAGCAGCAGCTTCCTGAAACTTGTCACCCGGCTCACACCACCACCTGCAGCAATGGCAGGGCACTGAAAGCCAGGACCACAGAGAAGATGAAGGGAAGAGATCTGAAGCTGAATCCTGCCTGTGGATAAGAAGCCAGTGGACGCCATTTTGATGCCATTTTCTCTATCCTGAGCCCGGTGGTACCTTCTCTAGCTCCCCTGATCCTGGGCAGTCTGCATTCAGCGATCTCCACACCCCTCTGGAATCAGCAACATTTGCCCAGAGAGGATATTCTGAGTCCACCGTATTGGAGACATAGAAGCCTCACCCCTTACTGGATCAAGCACGGACACGTGTTGTCAGAGTGGGAGACCTAGCAGCTGCTGAACTAGGTGAGTGCTAGAGTCACCTGCCAGCTGTCCATATGGTGTCTGACCCATGTGGAGAGCAGCTCCATCACCCTACAGACTCAGAGCAGAGGGGAGGAGCTAGAGACCAGAGCTCACACCCTCTCACTGTCAAAAGCAGCAGGGCAAGGGGACACACCAGTTAAAGGGAAAGAAACCTGAAGTTCCAGAAACAGTCACAAGAGAAAGATTTTTTTCCTTTTTTCTCTGCTCTCTCCACACATTGCTTTCTGTGTGAGAGACTTTTGATTTGACCTGCCCCTATTTCTTCCTTTTTTTTTTGCATATTGGGTATATTTGAGGGAGACTGCATCTTTGATTTTGTTGCTGTTTGTTTGTTTGTGTTTTATTGTTTTCTATAACTGTTTATCTGGTTTTTTGTGTGTCTGTTTTCTTTCTTCTCCTTCTTTCTCTTTATCTCTCTTTCATCTCCCTTCCTCCTTTCTCTGTTTTTTTCCTTTTTCTTAACTTATTTTGGTTTTGGGGGCATACACACACCCCCACCTCATGGATAGATTGTAAGGAGGTGGGAAGTGGGTTCCAGGGGGCCCACACACCAGTCAGTGGATACTGTGATCTATAGATAACTTCTGACCCACATCTCCCCCCATTACACCTTAATCAAATCTCAAAATTGCAAAAAGACATCACAGTCCCCCACCCCCAGTCCAGCTCCAAAATTGAACAAATCCAAAGGATCTACATAAGGAAGAATAGGGGATTGAGCACACAGAAGTGGAAGCTATCCCCTTTATCACTAAGAAATGGACTTAAAGAGGGGGGAGAAGGGGAGGAACCATTACAAATGAAGAAAAACCAAAGGAAGATTACAGGAACCCTCCAGACTCCTGGGAAGACAGCACAGGAGAATACAAACTTCAGAACCCAAACAATGAAGAGTCCCCAAAATGAATGGTCTCAAACCACAAGCCCAGATATCAAGATATTAATAGAAAGAAAGAATAGAAATGAGGAGAGACAAGAGGAAAGACTGAAGGAGTTGATAACTGAGATGACAGGAATAAGGAATACAGTAAATGAAATAACTAACAAACTGACAAGCATGGAACGCAGAATTAACCAAGCAGAAGAATCTCAGAGCATGAGGACTAAAATATGGAACTAACCTAAACTATTAATAACATAGAAAAGAAGCTTAAAAAGATGGAACAAAGACTCCAAGAGATGTGCAATTATATCAAAATGCCAAACTTATACTTGATTGGCATTCCTGAGGCAGATAGGGAGACAGAGACCACCTGGAACAAACATTCCATAAAATTATCCAAGAAAACTTCCCTTATCTCATTAGAAAATGACCATTAAAACACAAGAGATTCAGAGAACCCCTGCAAGACATCAAATGAGAAGACCAACTCCTAGACACATAGTAATTCACTAACACAAAGTAGGAATAAAAGAAAAAAATCCTAAAGGCAGCAAGAGAGAAAGGTCAGACTATCTACTAGGGAAGACCAATTAGAATAGCAGCAAACTTATCTACAGAAACATTACTGGCTAGAAGAGACTGGAGTCCAATTTTCAAAGCTTTCAAAGATAAACAATTCCAACAAAGAATTTCATACCCAGCTAAGCTAAACTTCATCAGTGATGGAGAATTAAAGTCCCTCCAAACGTTTAATCCCTAAGAGTTGTACTGTCTCCAGACCAGCACTACAAGAGATGCTTAAGAAAGTATTAAGCACAGAAGAAAGAAAAGAAAGAATGACCATGCTCTTCCCAAGAATGCAGGAAAAAGATTGAAAATACACACATATATCAACCCAAAAATCAAAAGAAAACCAATCAACAAACAACAACAACAACAACTTCTATGAGAAGCTCATGACAAGGATAAACTCTCACATCTCAATAATCAGCCTGAATGTGACTGGACTAAATGAACCACTGAAGAGACACAGAATGGCAAACTGTGTAAAAAAACATGATGCAGCAATATGCTGTCTCCAGGAGATTCATCTCACCAGAATGGATAATCACAGACTTAGAGTAAGAGGATGGAAAACAAATTTTCAGGTGAATGGAACAAAAAAGAAAGCAGGAGCCATGATCTTAATATCTGACAAAATAACCCATAAGCTATCAAAAATTTAAAGAGATATGGAAGGACACTACATAATGATAAAAGTTTCAATCCATGAACAAGAAATATCCATCCTAAACATATATGCACCCAACATAGGAGCACCAGCTTTTATAAAGCAGCTTCTAGGTAAACTAAAAAAAGGAAATGACTCTAATATTATCATAGCTGGGAACTTAAGTACCCCCATTAACAAGACTAGATAGATCATCAAGGCAAAAAATCAACAAGGAGATACAGAACTTCAACTTGATACTTGACCAAATTGACTTAATAGATACCTACAGAACACTTCACCCAACAACCACAAAATATACATTCTACTCATCACCACATAGAACTTACTCTAAGATCAATCACATCCTCAGTCATAAATCAAGCATAAACAAATTCCATAAGATAGAAATACTGTCATGCATCTTCTTAGACCACAGTGGAATAAAAATAAATATCAACACCAACAGAATTTTCCCAAAACCCACAAAGACATGGACACTAAACAGCACAATGCTGCACAACTCCTGGGTCAACACAGAAATCAAAGCAGAAATTAAAAGATTTCTGGAAACAAATGAAAATAAAGACACATATTACCCTAACCTCTGAAATGCCATGAAAGCAGTACTGAGAGTTCTTTACAAACATACATCAAGAAAATTAGAAGATCACAAGTTAACAGTCTAACAAATCACCTAAGGGAGATAGAAAGACAAGACCACCAAAACTCTAACTTCAGCAGAAGAAGCCAGATCACCAAAGTAAAAACCCAAATGCAGAACATAGAAGACAAAAATAGCACAGGAAAAAAAAAAAAATCAATGAAACAAAAAGCTGGTTCTTTGAAAGGATAAAGAAGATGGATAGATCTGTAGCCAGCTTGTCCAAGAAAAAGAGAGAAAAAACCCAAATAAACACTCAGAAATGCAAAATATCAAATGACAATGGACTTCAAAGAAATTTAAAATATTTTCAGAGATTACTATGCATAACTGTATGAAAACAAACTTGAAAATCTAAATGAAAAGGAGGACTTACTGAAATCACACAACCTCCCAAGGTCAAAACAAAAAGAAATTGAGACATTAAATAGACCAATAAAAACCTAGGAAATCAAGTCCATCATAAGACAATTACCTACAAAAAAAAAGTATTTTTCAGTGGAGTTTGACAAAACATATGTGAAGGAGTTAATACCAATCCTACTGAAAGTATTTCAAACAATTGAGAAAGATGGAACTCTCCCCAAATCATTTTATGAAACTAACATCACACTGATACCCAAACCAGGTAAAGATTCAACAAAAAAAGAGAACTACAGGCCAATGCCCCTGACAGGCCTAGATGCAAAAATACTCAACAAGATTTTAGCAAATCAGACCCAACAACACATCTCAAAAATCATCCACCATAACCAAGTAGGCTTCATCCCCAGGATGCAGGGCTGGCTCAACATCTGCAAGACCATAAATGTAATTAACTACATCAACAGATGTAAAAATAGAAATTACATGATTATATCATTAGACACAGAAAAAGCTTTCAATAAATTTCAGCATCGCTTCTTGATAAAAACCCTTGAACACCTAGGCATAGTGGGAACATACCTCCAAGTAGTAAGAGCCATCTGCAATAAACCCACAGCCAACATATTGCTAAATAAAAATAGAAATTGAAAGCATTTTTGATTGGCAGTAGTGGGAATCTGCCGGGGGTTGGGGGGAGGAAGGTGCACACCTAATCAACAAGGGTACCTGCATAATGAACATTTGTATACCTAACACTGAATTAGTAATCTCTTTAAAATAAAAAAAATTAAAAATAAAAATAAAAAAGCATTTCTTCTGAAAATTGAAACAAGACTGCCCACTTTTACCACTCCTGTTCAACATAATATTGGAAGTCCTAGCTAGAGCAGTCAGACAAGAGAAGAAAATCAGGGCTATCCAAATAGGAAAAGGGGAAGTCAAGTTATCTCTCTTTGCTGATGATATAATTCTATACCTCGAAAATCCAAGAGAATCTGTCAAAAACCTCCTTGCAGTGATAAAGAATTTTGGCAAAGCCTCAGGGTATGAAATCAATGTGTGCAAAAGACAGTTGCATGCTTATACACAAACAACAAACAGGCAGAGAACCAAATAAAAAACACAATCCCACTCACAATAGCAACAAAATAAATAAAATACCTTGGCATCTTCCTAACCAGAGAAGTGAAAGACCTTTACAACAAAAATTTCAAAACACTGCTCAAAGAAATCAAAGGTGACACAAACACATGGAAAAATATTTCATGTTCACGGACTGGAAGAATCAACATTGTTAAGATGTCTATCCTACCCAAGACAATCTACAAATTTAACGCAATACCCATTAATTACCAATATCATTCTTCTCAGATCTGGAAACAACAATACATGAATTCATAAGGAAATACAAATGGCCACAAATATCCAAAACAATCCTCAGCAAGAGAAACAAAGTGGGAGGTGTCATACTTCCAGACTGTAAGCTTTATTATAAGGCTACAATAACCAAAACAGCCTGGTATTGGTACAAGAACAGGCATATAGACCAATGGAACAAGATAGAGATTACAGAAGCAAATCCTCAATCTCTCAACCAACTCATCTTTGACAAAGCCTCCACTAACAATCAGTAAATGGTGCTGGGAAAACTGACCACATGCAGAAGATTAAAACAAGACCCCTACCTATCATCATACACAAAAACAACTCTAAATGGATCAAACTATAAACCTCAAACTATAAGAACCTTAGAAAATGCAGGAGACACCCTCTTGGAAATTGGAATTGGCAACCAATTCCTGATCAAATTCCCAAATACACATGCCATAAGAGATAAGAAAGACAAGTGGGACCACATCAAACTGAAAAGCTTCTGCAAAGCAAAAGAAACAATCAAGAGAGTGGGAGATGGTCCATAGACTAGGAAAAAATATTTGCCAACTGTATATCTGACAAAGGTCTAACATCTAGGACCTACAAGTAACTCAAACATCACAAAAAGAAAAAAACAGACAGTCCTGTTAAAAAGTGGTCAAAAGTCAATTTTTCATCCAACTCATCTTTGACAAAGCCTCCAACAACAACCACTGGAGAGAGGAGAACCTATTCAGTAAATGGTGCTGGGAAAACTGGCTGATCTCATGCAGAAGATTGAAACGGGACCTCTACCTATCACCATACACAAAAATTAACTCTAAGTGGATCAAAGACCTAAACATAAAACCTCAAACTATAAGAACTTAGAAATGCAGGAGACACCCTTATGGAAATTGGAACTGCAACCAATTCCTGATAAAAATCCCAAGTGCCCATACCATAAGAGATAAGATAGACAAACGGGACCTCATCAAACTGACAAGCTTCCTCAAAGCACAAGAAACCAGAGCAGGATGATAGTCCACAGAATGGGAAAAAATATTTGCCAACTGTATATCTGACAAAGGCCTAATGTGTAGGATCTACAAGGAACTCAAACATGACAAAAGGAAAAAAAAAAAAAGCTCCATTAAAAAGTGGGCAAAAGACATGAATAGACACTTTTCAAAAGAAGATATACAGGCAGCCAATAGACACATGAAAAAGTGCTCAGCCTCACTCATCATCAGAGAAATGCAAATCAAAACCACATTGAGATACCACTTAACCCCAGTAAGAATGGCCATCATTAATAAAACAAACAACAACAGATGCTGGCGAGCATGCAGAGAAAAAGGAACACTTCTACATTGCTGGTGGGAATGCAAATTAGTACAACCTCTTTGGAAGACAGTGTGGCAAATTCTGAAAGAACTAGAAATTGACTTTCCATATGACCCAGCAATCTCCCTATTGGGAATATACCCGGAGGAATGCAAGTCATTCTACCAAAAAGATACCTGCACATGCATGTTTGTTGCAGCTCTATTCACAATAGCAAAAACATGGAATCAACAATGCTGCCCATTGAAGCTGGAATGGATTTTTTAAAAATGTGGTACATATACACAATGGAATATTATGCAGCCATAAAGAAGGACAAACATATGGACTTCTCAGAAACTGGGATGGATTTAGAGCCTATCAAACTCAGTGATCTATCACAGAAACAAAGAACAGAGTACCATATGTTCTCACTCATAAGTAGACCTTGAACAATTATCATAATACTATAAGAAAGGTATTGGCAGTAGTGGTAAACTGCCAGGGGATGGGGGGGGGGATTGGCAGTTGAGGGAAACTGCCAGGGAAGGGAGGGGCACACCTCATTAACAAGTGTATCTGCATAATGAAAATGTGTCTACCTAAACCTGACTTGTACCCCATATCTTTAAAATAAAATAAAAAAATGTTAAGTGGGCAAAAGACATGAATAGACACTTTTCAAAAGAAGATATACAGGCAGCCAATAGACACATGAAAAAGTGCTCAGCCTCACTCATCATCAGAGAAATGCAAATCAAAACCACATTGAGATACCACTTAACCCCAGT
>CAUYQG010150545.1:0-10435 GCA_963574415.1 Tarsius wallacei | reverse complement strand
CCCAGACTGGAGTGCAGTGGCCGCTTCCGGGCCTGCTGGGCTCCGGCGATCCTTCCACCTCAGCCTTCCGAGTAGCTGGAACTACAGGCGCGCGCTACCATGCCCGGCTAATTTTTTTGATTTATTGTAGAGATGAGGTTTCGCCTGCCCAGGCGGGTCTCGAACCCGCGGGCTCAGGCAATCCACTCATCTCAGCCTCCCAAGGCGCAGGATTACAGGCTGAGCCACCGAGCCCGGCAAAATATTTTTAAAATTTACGTTTTTTAGTATTTCTCAAATACACTAGTTATTAAGATGAATAATATTTTGCAAATGTAAAAATGTTAACAACTAAGTTCAATCCTTTTATTGTTTTAGTAGATATATAGATGTTTTATGTGCTGCCTTGATTCCATATCAAGAAGTGGAAGACATTTCAAGTGGTGAGCCCAGAGTCAACTCATAACCATTATAATATGGTTATAGACTTTCAACATTTTTTTTCATTATAAGAAAAAGGAAAAAAGAAAGTAAGGAGTTTTTACTGAATAGTTGACATGTTTTTTACATTTGGAAAGTTCACCCTGGCTGCTTTAAGAAAATATTCAATAAGAAGTGAAAGGGAGAGGAACAAAAAGAAGAAAAAAAAATAGAAGATTGTTACTCTAGACTAGGTAAGAGATAATATTACATTGGATGAATTACCACAATTAGTATTCATCATTCAATTGTTAAAAATTTAGATCTCTTAGGGGCTATTCATAAAGCTATCATGAACAATTTTCTAAAGTCTATTTGTGTTCTTTGTCATCATTTGCCTTCAGAAATGAATTGGTGGGACATAGGGTAGCTTTTTGAGAAGCAGCCAAACAAACTTCCAAAGTGTTACACTATTTTACACTCCTGTTATCCTATCTTCCTTCTTTGTCTGGGACTCCAATTAGACATTCATTCAAGTTCATTAAGAAAAATGTAGTACCCGCAAGTTGCAGAAGCCCTATTTTGTAATGTTCAGTTCTGTTCTTACTGAACTTCAGTTTGGTTGGCCATTCTTACTTACTCTGATTTCAAGTTTCTTGGTTTTTGTTTATTATTCAATGTCTATAATTTTTCTTCAGTGCCTCAATCTATCCTTAAACAACATCAGTTAGTTTTTAAAATTATATAGCTAATTAAATAATTCACTGAAAATTTGTTTTGTCCTGTTTCCATTTCCCTATTTAATTTTTAAATTTGTTTATTGTGCTTGTTTTCCATTAAAACTTGACTTGTGTGTGTTTGTGTGTGTGTGTGTGTGTGCGTGTGTGTGTATTGGTGTTTTCACTCTGTCACCCAGGCTGGAGTACAGTGGCACAATCATGGCTCACCATAGCCTCCACCTCTGGGGATCAGGTAATCCCTTTCCACCTCAACCTCCTGAGTAGCTGAGACTACAGGTATGCACCATCGCGCCTGGCTTAAGTTTTGCTTTTTTGTAGCGACAAGGTCACCATATGTTGTCTAGGCTTGTCTCTAGCTCTTGGACTTAATCAATTCTCCCACCTAGGCCTCTCAAAGTGCTGGGTTTACATGTGTGAGCAAGCATACCAGGTCTTGAATATATTTTAACATCTGTTTCCATATGTTAATTGCATCATCTGTCATTTCTGACCTTTTAATTGTTTGGTCTATATCTTAGTAATAAGTCAAAATTTTCTACATTATAGAACTTTAGTATTTTTTTTTTATTTTTTGTTGAACATTATGGATGCAACATTTTTGAGTATTCAGATTTTGCAGTTTTTCTTAATAGAGTGTTGTGTTTTATTCTATTAGTCATTAAATTTACTTGCTGACAGATCAGTTTAATATTTTTGAATCTTGTGTTTACAAGGTAGGTGTAAAATGATCTTTAAGACCACAGTAGTCTAACTTCTAATCCAGGCCATTACATGAGTCTCTACTTCATAAACTATGATGTTCCTTAAGGTCTCTTTATTTTGACTGATTAGAATAAAAATCTTTTACACACGTATATGGCTTTTGCTGTTTGTACAGCTTAAAGTTCCCCAGCAATAATCTCTTGCCTGGTTTTTAACCTGTGCAAGCATAGTTTGTATTCTGGCAGATTTCTGGAATTTTTTATCTCTCTTCTCTCTGAATTACCTTTTTTTTTTTTTTTTTGGACCTTGTCTTATACAAATTTTCCTCTCTTTCTAGTTTTTGCCTTATGAGTTCTTCGGTGTAATCCAGTTCTGAAGGTGAGGTGTGGCATTTTGCTCACCAGAAATGTAAACAAAGCAGGAGCTTCTCTCATTTGGTTTTCCTTCATTAGGGGATCACAGTGATGTGTTGGATTTTTTTCTGTTCTTTAAAACTGTTATTTCACTGGTGTCAATCTTTTTCTTATAGTATTATGATAATAGCGGAAAACTGTGGGGAGGTGGGAATCTGCCTGGGGAAGGGGGGGTACACCTCATCAACAAGGGTACCTGCACAATGAATATTTGTATACCTAACCCTGAATTGTATTCCGCAATTTTAAAATAAAAAATTTAAAGATGAAAAGCAAAAACAGTTATTTCATATATTTTGCCATATTTATAGTGGTTTAGGGTGGGAGGGCTAATCTGGTACCATTTACTCTACCTTGCATAAAATAACAAGTCTCTAGAGTAAAGTTTTGAACAAGTAAGAAAAAATGGGTCCTGTGCACAGATGAAGGGGTTAGCCTTAAGTAAGGTCCAGAAAAGTTAATCCAGAAACCTTGAACATTTGCACAACTAAACATATAATGCTTTGATATAATTATCTTCTTGTTTCAATGAAAGTCCTATAATACTTCATACCAATAAACCTTCTGACAACCATGCTAATGTCCTACCTCTATTGTCCTTTTCCAATCAGGTATTAAATAGTCAAAATTTGTACATTCTTACCATATGTGCTCCTTCTGCTGTTCCACTGTTATTGTCTTCACACAGGGCCTTGTTACTTTTTGACTAATTTTAATAAGATTAAAATACACTGGCCGGCTCAGTGGCTCAGCCTGTAATCCCAGCACTTTGGGAGGCCGAGGTGCGTGGACTGCCTGAGCCCGCGGGTTCGAGACCCGCCTGGGCAAATTGGCGAGACATCATCTCTACAATAGGATCAAAAATTAGACAGGTGTGGCAGCGCACGCCTGTAGTTCCAGCTACTTGGAAGGCTGAGGCTGAAGGTTTGCCAGAGCCTAGCAGGTCGAGGTTGCGGTGGCCAGGATCGTGCCACTGCACTCCAGTCTGGGTGACGGAGTAAGACTCCAACTCAAAAAAAAAAAAAAAAAAAAGATTAAAATACACTTTAAATTTGATATTTAGATTTAAATAAACCCTAAAGTTCTCACTGGTTTTAGTATTATGCTAACAGAAAAAAATATTGCTGAGAACCATTGACATTAAGGTGATGAATTAGTCTGCTTGGGCTGCCATATCAAACACCACAGATTTGGTGTCTTAACACAGATTTATTATCTCATGGTTCTGGAGGCTAGAAGGTAAAGATCTAGGTGCTAGCCAATTATGTTTCTAAGAAAGTCTTTCTGGCCTGTAGAGTGTTGCCTTTTCACTATATCCTTATATGAATTTTTCTCAAATCCTGTGTTGACAAAGACAGCAAACTCTTCTGAGGTCTCTTTTTAAAGGACACTCACTCTAGGATAACAGAACACCACCCTCATGACCTACTTAACTTTAATTACTTTCTTGGTGGCCTCATTAACAAATCTATACTGGGGGTTATGAATTCGACATATGAATCTAAGGGAACTCATTCTGCCCATTAAAAACTACAACTAAAATTAAATTTGTAATGCTGTTTTTAAAAAGTGTCAATTTAAAGTTTACTCTTAAATAATGACTTTCAACAATGGCTGCAAATATAAAAAACAGAACCTAAGGTTTCTTCCAATCTACTCTATGAAATTTCTTTACTTTTGTGTTCATTAATTGATGGCAAAAAAGTCATCTCCTTTCCCATGTATTTATAATGTAATGCACTTTTCTTCCATTTTGCAAATCTACCAATTAGGCACACATATATGCATACATGCACATATAGATATAATGACACATAATATACTAATTGTACATATATATGAGGCTGTTAAGGGTATAGCTGCTACCAGAATAATTTATCCACAAGAGATTACATTATATAGGTAAATTAGTGTCTTACAAATATACATTTGTAATTAAACCATTTGTGAAAATTATAAGACCATATGGTATAAAAGAAGATATCTTTTTAAAATAAAATTATAATAGTATATTTTTACACAGTAAGAATTTGGACTATAAATTATAATTAGCAATTGGTACTGATTATAAGTGCTCTTTTGCATAAAAGAATTTGATTACCAAATTTTTATTTATTCTCTTTAACATGTTGTAGAATTATTTAGCTGATATTATTATATAAATTTTAACACCTTAAAAATCATGATTACATTAATATTACTCAACTTTTAATTTATCATTTTGTACATAACTCATTTTAAAACTGAATTCACCAAAGAGCTATTTTTTAAAAACTCAGGAAAAGATATCTAGCTGAAGACCAGTACATTATTTCACAGCTTTGAAGAAATGAGTCATGTTTTGAGAAATAATTAAAAACTCTAAATTCCACTAAAATTCTAAATTTTGTTTAAATTCCTAAAGAAATATTTTGCTTACCACAATCAAAAGATTTCCGGAACAAAGTGTTGGGGTTTTTATTACATTTTTCCCACACCACCCAACTCTCCAATTCTTCAGAAACCCACTGCGTATCTGTAAATCAGAGGTTCCTACAACCCCCTTCTCAAGTTTGATAATTTGCTATATAGTTCACAATACTCAGGAAAATGTTTACTTGCTTAGTATAAAGGATACAAATGAACAGCCATATGAAAAGGTATATAGGGTGAGGTCCGGTGGTGTCTTCAGAGCAGAAGCCTCTGTCTCTGTGAAGTTGAGGTATACTACCCTTCCAGCATGTGGATGTGCACACCTAGAAGCTCTTTATACCATGGTGTTTAGAGCTTTTATGGAGGGTTCATGATACAGCCATGATTCATTAAGTCATTGGCCTTTGGTAATTTTCTCAATCTCCAGCTCCTTTTCCCTCTCTAGAGGCGAGGGGGAGGGGCTGAGAATGCCAATCTTCTAATCACGTGATTAGTTTCTCTAACAACCAGTTCTTCTCTTAAAGCTGAGATTTCAGCAAATAATCTTACTAACATACAAAAATACACTCACTTTACTCCAAAGATTCCAAAGGCTTTAGCTGCCATTGTATAAAGAGCAGGCAACTAACAACCAAGACCAAATATTATAACACATGATGCTCCTATTATCCATAACTTCAAAAAAGATGCAAGGTTTTAGAAGCTTAGAGCCAGGAAACAGAACCAGAGACTAACTGTAGATTTCTTGTTATGTCACATCTTCTAAGTAACAAAATAGTCACATTTAAATATTCATAATAATTACCCAAACTGAAATGGAACTAAAAATGAGTATAAACATTTTTATTTGATGTGACACTTTATTATATATAATGCAATGTATAATTAGAACTTTTTCTTGTTTTTACTTACTGATAACAATTTTAGTTGTAAAACGTTATTTCTTGTCATGCATTTTTTTTGTACACCAAAATTGATTAAACATAAATTTTAGTTTTAAAAGAATGGCAAGTATATTTTTATCTTCGATTGCTATTAGGCAAATGTTCAACATATTTTCTTGTATAATTATTATATTTTGGTAATTTCCTTGTATTTTTTTAAATTTAATTTGTGTATTCACAACATACATGTGTTCTGGCTGTTGATGATTGCATGGTAATCTCACACCTAAAATCACCTACTATTTAAAAAGAAATGGTTATTTTCTGCATACTATCATATAAAACACTTATATACTATTCACAAAACTTTTCCAGTGTAGAAGTGCTTATAAGTTGGGTTCCCTGCATTTTTTTCTTCTCAGTAAATTGTGAACTGCTACTTCCATACTGTCGGCCCTATGGTTCAGATGTTGCTGACCACATACCCCATTCTAGTAATGGCCATGTCTTCCAGCTCAGAATAATTGGTGAGATCCCTCTTCGATGCAGATTAGCTGCAGGGTGAGAACAAGACTAAACCCATGAACCAAAAAAATTCTAAGACTCTTGTTAGAATTTTTAAATTAATTTCACTCCTGGATTTTATATAGTGTGAATGTGAAAGCACTGATAGACATATGGTCACAATGAAGCACGGTATTGTTGACACAAAAAACCAAAGAAGAAAACAAAGCAGAGAAGTAGAGGCAGCACAGCTGAGCCTTAATGCCATACTTTTTGATTATTTAGTTTGTTAAAAGCCTATATATTCCCTATTTTGCTTAAAATAATTTTCTGGGTTTTTTAGTTTGTTTTTCCTTTATTTTTATTTATTTTGGTCAAGCTGCAGTAATATGATTATGGTTCACTACAGCCTTGACTTTCTTGGCTCAGGTGATCCTTCTGCCTAAGCTTTCTGAATAGCTGAGACTAAAGGCATGCACCACCAAGTCCAGCTAATTATTTTATTTTTTATTTTTTACTTTGTAGAGTTGAAGTTTTACTATGTTGCCCAGGCTGGTCTCAAACTCCTGACTCCAAGTAACCTTTCTGCCTTGGCCTTCCAAAGTACTTTTCTTTCTCTCTCCCTCCCCTAACCTTTTTTGAGTAAAATATGTTTTTCTATATTTTTAAATTGAGTTTTATTTCAATAGGTTTGGGAGGCACAAATAGTATTGGTCTGGGCTTTAATTGTCACCCCCAACTGTGCACATTGTACCCAATAATTGATTTTTTTTTCCTTCTACCTCTTTTCCTCTCCTTGTTCTGAGTCTGCAGTATCTATTATATCATGCTCTGTGTCTTTGCATATCCTTAGTTTAGCTCCCACTTGTAAGTGAGAACAAGTGGTGTTTGGTTTTCTGTTCCTGAGTTAGTTCACTTGGGGTGATATTCTTCAATCCCATCCAAGTTGCTGCAAAAGACCTATTTCATTCTTTCTAATTGCTTTTGATACTATTGTTACTGCTATTATTGATACTGTAGATATACCACATTTTCATTATCCACTGATGTATTGATGGACATTTAGATTGATTCCACATCTATGCAATTGTGAAATGTGTTGCAATGAACATGGGGGTGCATATGTCTTTTTTCTGTAATGACCTCTGTTCTTTTGGGTAGATACCTAAGTAGTGAAATTGCTGGATCAAATGGTGAATCTACTTTTGCTTGTTTAAGAAATCTCCATGCCGATTTTCACACAGGTTGTATTAATTTACACTCCTACCAACAGTGTATAAGCATTCCCTCTCTGCATCCATGCCAGCATCTATTGCTTTTGATTTTTTAACTAATGGCCATTCCGACTGGTATAAGGTGATATCTCATTGTAGTTTTAATTTGTATTTCCCTGATGATGAGTGATGTTGAGCATTCTTCATATGTTTGTTTACCACTTGTATACCTTCCTTTGAGAGATGTTTGTTCATATTGTTTGCCCATTTTAAATAGAATTATTTGCTTTTTTCTGGCTGAATTGTTTGACTTCTTTGTAGATTCTAGATATTAGTCCTTTTTCAGATGTATATTTTGTGGATACCTTCTCCCATTCTGTAGGTTGCCTACTTGCTCTTTGATTATTTCATCTGCTGTGCAGAGGCTTTTTCTTATACCCAGAGAATTCTAAAGCTTCCTCCAAAAGACTTTTGACTTGATAAATAAATTTGGTAAAGTTTCAGGATACAAAATCAACACACACGAATCAGTAGCACTTCTATAGACCAATAATGACCAAAATAAGAATCCAATCAGTAACTATATAGCAATTACAACAGCAGTCAAAAAGTTAAAACATCTAGGAATATATTTAATTAAGGAGACGAATGATCTCTATAAGGAGAACTAAAACCCTGATGAAAGAAGTTGTAGAGGACACAAACAAATGGAGCAACATCCCACACTGATGCATTGGAAGAATCAACATTGTTAAAATGACAATATTACCCAAGTAATCTATAGATTCAACACAATCAAAATCCCAGTGTCATTTTACACAGAACTAGGAAAAAATGGAAAATTCATATGGAAACAAAAAAGAGCCAGAATAGCTGAAGAAATATTAAGCAAAAAGAACAAAGCTGGAGACATCACATTACCTTACTTCAAATTATACTACAAGACTGTAGTTTCCAAAACAACATGATACTGGCATAAGAGCAGACACATGGATCAATGAAACAGAATAGAGAATTCACCAATAAATCCAAATACCTACATCCAATTTATTTTGACAAAGCAGACAAAAACATACAACGGCAAAGGACACGCTATTCCACAAATGGTGCTGGGAAAGTTGGATATCCATATGCAGAAAAGTGAAACAATTCCTCTCTCTCCACATACAAAAATGAACTAAAGATGGATTAAAGACTTAAATGTGAGACCTAAAACCACAAAAATCCTAGAAGAAAAACTAGAAAAAACTCTTCTGGTGATTGGCCTAAAAAATAAACAAGTGGGACTTAATTAAACTGAAACAGTTTTAATTGAATTATTAGTGTTCTATGGAAGAGGAAATTCTGAATTAGCCATGTTAAATGATTTGTCCTAGGTTAGATGGAGTTATAACCAAACTTCATGTTTTTAATTAAATCTATCTCAGATTATGATTCTAAATATCAATGTTGTATTAATATATAAATATAGTGCTATATATGTAAATGTTGAAAGAAATTCTATTAACTCCATCATGACTACTGATAAAATCAAAATATTGTTTTTAAAAGCTGATATTACAGTATCTGCTATATTTTGTCTTTTCCATAAAATGTTGATTAATTTTGATCAAAATACCGATTATCTTATGTGGCTAGCAATCAGGTTGCATGGACTCTGAATTTAATTTTAATATATCATAGTTACTAATATACTACAGGAGGCTTTTTTTTTACTATTTTAAACTGTTTAGTATTTTAATCAAATCAGAGAGAGAGAGAGAGAGAGAAAATGAGAATGTTATTGGTTCTTATAGCAGCTGTCTTTATATGTTGATTTGACCTTTCTGCATTTCCATATCTAATGTGGAATAAGGAACTTGACGGATTACCTGTAATATACTTTGAAGTTTCTTAAACTTTAGTGAAAGACACATGCTTGCAATATAAACTATTGCCCTTTATCAGTTTTCTCAAAAACTAGACACATTTTAGGGGGGCTATAAAGAAAGACTTTTAAATAAATCATTTCTAACTTTTAAAAATTTGGAGAAGCAACAAAATATTTAAAAATTTCCTAAAGAAAAAATTAAAAATAAAGATCTGTCTGCATTGGGCCACTGGGACCATATGTGTAAAATTAACTGGAGCCAAACAGCAGATGCTCCCTTTAGTTAGAGCCTGCTTTCTGAGTCACAGTTCTCACAAACTCATATTTTTTTGACAGACTGATTATTAATAAGGTATGAATTGTCATCTTTTCCAGTCTGAGTATTTCACTAATTTATTGCCCAGCACCTGAGGACATTAGGATTTGTGACTCCTCATATGGATATTGATGATAACTTTGGATATTATTCTTTATAAATATAAGAATTAAGCATGTATTTGCAAAATTATATCCTGAGTCAAATTTCTGGAGTTTGATCAACCTTCCACATCCAAACTATGTGTTTAACAGTGTACAGTACAGCTGCTGGGGCTAATTATGTGATGGAATATATGACTGACACAAAGCTGTTTACATTTTAAAAAATTAGGTGTAGTTGATGACAAGTGAAGTAGGCAGAAAAAAAAAGCACAAGGAAGTATGTGGAATGATATCATATTGATGCAAACTGTAGGGAAATAACAGCAACAAAATGGACCTGGTGTGAAATAGAAAATGAAGATTTACGTGAACACATAATTAGATGTACATGGTTTACAATTGTGTTTCAAGTACCTTTGCAGAAACTGGGGGAAAACACAAAAATCAAAGATTTTGCTTTGTATAATTGTTTCTTGTTTCAAAAATGTATTTAATATTCTCTATATTTCTTTTATGAATAAAATAAAATAGCAAAGAAAGTATCTAATTTGAAAATAAATATCTGTCTTTATATTTTTGAAAGACATTATAATATATTGAATTCAGTCAACAGATTTTTATTGTGGACCTACTGTGTCATACACTCGACTATACATTCATGACTCAAAGATAAGTACAACATACTCTCAAGGTCTCATATTCCAGAACAGCTTTCACAGTTTCAAAATTATAAATTGTGGAGTAGAATTGTATTTTTTCATTTTTTAAAATAAAGATAAACAGTAGACATTTGTAAACTGCGAAGTCAAATCTGCATTTGAGTTTGATTTACTTCTGATATGTTAGTGGAAATGAATCATTTTAAGATTAATACTGT